>JAAAKO020039119.1:0-11837 GCA_010015015.2 Bolitophila cinerea
CGTTATCTATTTGTTCTTAGTTTTAGTTTTTTTTGTTACAGTTTTTTTATTTGATATAAAATAAATATATTGAGAATTGTTTTTTATACCAGTCTTAAACAAGAGATAATTTTTAAAAAATATCAATACTTTAAGAATTATTTAACAATGTATTAACCATCAAATTCATATGCTTTAGTTTTGTGCGATACTGTAAATAGGGCATGGTTTCGATAGAGAGTCGTTGGTGTGGGTTCGTTTTTGATTTTCATTAAGGGTTGGTTTTATTTTTGTGGCGGCGAAAGTTGAAGTAGAGATTATTGTTGGATATATTTTTTCGAGCTTCTGTTGAAACTTGGGGCATAGATTGCTGGTTGCCTGATGTGGGTCTGCGGTTTGGTGGCCCATTTCCGGGAAAGATCTACATTGTCGTTTAGCGAGTCGTAATAATGGAATATTGGGGTGGCCGAACCACTCCCACTATTTCAAATAGTATAACAAGTGCCTAAAATGTTTGTACTTACTTATTGTACTAACTTATTGTACTGATTGATGTTTATTTAAGTGTGTATATGTTTGCAATATTATTTCTATTGTTTTCGATTTTATAATGATTTTTTAATGATTTTTCAATGATTCCCTTTTGCAGAGTTCACAATACAGTCTTCAAGACGCTAACGGATGCCGTGCGTGAGTCTGAGATCAATCGTCACGATCCTAGTCTTGTACTCAAAGAGGCCCGAACATCGTAAGTAGCATAATCACACATACACAAAACGCAAATATTGTAAATTATATCGATTTCCAACTGGCGACCGCGTCGCGCGTCCTCTAGATTTAAATATGTATAGTCCGTGTGTGTGACGCTTTCTGTGTCTGCCTGAGGTGTGTGCGCCCTTATTTGTTTTTGCAATCGTGTTTTTCTCGTGTCTCTGTAATCTGCGCAAAACTGTAAATGAGAAGATTTTGTATTTATGTTTTTGTTTGTGTTTGTTTTTTTTTTATACAGATATATATTTTATTGAAATATACAATGTTTTATAATAAAAAAAATCTATCTATCTGAATATTTATTTTATGTTATTCTCGGTAAAATTGCACGAACTCTCTTGAGTTTATTAATTATGTCGTTTGTCCTTTTATTTGTTTTATCTGTGTGTTGTCTCCGTTTCTCTTGCATGAATTTTGCGTGTATTTTAATAGCTATATATACAAAAACAAAATCACATACACACATTATTGAGCCTGAATCTAGCTGGAATTCACATAAAAACGTAGCTTAAACATTTAAACTAAATATAGTACACAAACAATATTAGTCATCGCTTGAATCTCATCCATTTGAGTGTATGGTATTTAGAGTCCTGTAAAGTTTGTTCGGAAGAGATGCAGAAAGTAGTAGAAATCTCGCAATCCATCAACTCTTCCAAACCGATGAAATTTAAAGGATAATCCTAAGCCATCGCCAAAAAAAGCCCATCATCAGCATCATCAATGTGAAACAGCTGTACATACACACACTAAACTGGATGTGCTCAACACGCCATAGACCTACATTTATACCGATTTGTGTCCGCTCGCCCGTTTTTGGTGGTCCATCACGAGTGCTTACCCACACACACACCCACAGATATCACGTGATTTGATGTTGCGCACTGAGTGCCTCACGCCCGCTGCCACGAAAAAAGAAAAACTAAATTTAAAAACATTGCACATCTGTGGAACCAACTTTATACCATCCAACAATTTGCCAAACAAAAACCGAAAAATTATGCTGGAATTCTGTTTTCTCATCTAGTAGTAACGGACAACCGGTCGGCATGTCAAGGCGTCTTCGCTCCAATGTCGTAGGTCCACAGACGACCGCCTGGAATTCTTCTGAGTTGCATATCTGACGACGAGCCTTCATTGAGGAGTACAAAAAATAATATAGAAATACACACGCGCGAGCTCGGTCGTTTTGTCTGAGGACTATTCTTAGCTCCTTCTTGATATCGATGACACACAAGAGAAAAAAATATTATAAGTTCTGTGTTCTGTGTGTTTTTTTTTTGTCTAATAAGTTTAGAGAGTTTATTTTGGATTGTACAACAATGTGATAACAACAACAACAAAAACACAGAAGCACTTTGGCCGATAGTAGGTTTTGTTTTGTAGGAAGTGTGGTGTGGGGCATTTTATTGGTTAGTTTGATATAGATAATACTCGCGGGAGTTTTTTTAATAAGAGGTGGTCAACCTTCAGAGATTTTAAAAGATAAAAAACGACAATCTTCTTGGTGATTTATTACTCTATAACGTTTAAGGTTTTCGTTTTCATACTGAAACTGTACCAGTTGGCCCAAGTGATCTTCTTGAGACAATCAAGTTGAAAATTGATCTTTTCGGGGAAAACATTTGTATGGCTTCCATTTTACCAATTTCCTGATCCACGCAGTGTTTACAAAAATTCTAATGTTACCGAATCAAAAAAAATGTTTAAGTATTTTTAGGACCATTTACCCATAAAAAGAATAAGACATACTGATGAGGATGTGTGGCCATAATGGCCACTAGTAAATCCGGTAAAAGAAACCGCCATTGCTTTTTATTTACTGGCGTAACAAATAATATTTAAAAACTAAACAATACTTGGTGTATTTTTTACGCCATTCTTCTAGGAATGGTTATAAATTGGGTTGGCGGAGAATGATTGGCCTTTGAGTATCTTATCTAGTATTCATTAAAACCTCCATACATTTATAAATAGTCAATTATCCTTTTTTCGACTCTAGTTATGTCATTTTTTCAAACTATTCCAGTTATTCGAGATTTTCGCTAATAATTAGGTTGTAAATAAACTTTTTTACGAATTGGGTCCTCATCTTCTAAAAAAAACTCGAATGAATAAACTGAATTTATTTTTCAGACCGTCTATTATATTCTGAATTGCAGTGCTTTTTATTATTATTATTAATAAATAGAGTTTCGCTTTAATACTCGAAAAAGAAACTAAATTACTTTTAATTTTAATCATAATGGTTCGTTGGCCCAGAAAGTAAAAGTTATTAACAATAAATTTTAAAGAAGAAAAAAAATTGTAATTATTGAACACTTTGTCCAATCTTCTTTTCGTCTGCTAATCGTGCAGTTTTTATTGTAACTGACAAACTGACAACAAAATAAGCCAAGTTGTGAATTTGGTCCAAAGTACTGTGCACTCCATTTTAAAAAAACCTCAGAACGTTCGGATCAATAAAAAGAAAACCATTTTTATCGGTCGAACTCGCATCGTTACGGACCACAGACAAAAAAAGCAAAATCGTCGACGAAAATCAGCTAAAGAATCAGGTCGAAAATAACGATCTTGCCATATCAACCACCCAGCGATACATCAAAAATATGGGCTTTGGTTTAAATAAAGTAAGGTTAGGTGGTACTTATTGACGATAAACGTTTTTTTAAATTTGAACATAGCCAAAAGACAAACGCCGCTTTTAAATAAAACACAGAAGATCCGAAGATTGATTTGGACGCAGCGACAGAGTGGGACTCGATCATCTGAAGCGATGAATCTAGATTCGAAGTATCATTCGGTGAAATAATCACTGGCAGGGGGTAGAGAGGGATTTAGAGTATCAATCGATAGGTAAATTTAATACATATCATTTAAAATAAAGATGAATGAAATTGGAGTTCCCTTAAGGCTGATGGGGGCGAAAAGGTATTTTTGGTTTTTGTGTGAATAGGGGAATAAGTAAGAGTGGTAAAAAATAGTATGTCTGTTTGCGCAAACTCTTTACCTTTAAAAAATGAAAAAAATACTTTTTCGCCCATATCTCTCTTAAGAGAACTCCAATTTCATAGGTATTAAAATAAACTATCGATTGAAACCCAAAAACCACCTCTACTCCCCCTGCCTACCCTTAAATGGCATTTTTTCTAAAATGTTGTTCAAATTTTGAACCCCTCCCACCCCTAAGGGGACGACAACATGGCTGTTTGCGCCAACTCTTTACCTTTAAAAATTGACCTTCATATATTTTTACCACTCTTACTTCTCGCCCTATACACACAAAAACAAATAATACCTTTTCGCCCCTATCTCCCTTAAGAGAGATTTTGGTCAAATTTTAAACCCCTCCCACCCCTCAGAAAGGGGATGATTTCCTAAAAATAATATTTAGTGATTTATGCTCGAGAAGGGGGCCTGAAGGGGTGGGACGGAGTCAGTTCAACCAAAGCTCATAAAGTCTAAACTGTAGAAACGCCCAAATATGGAGAATTTATATTCCATCTGGACGATGCTTCTTGGAGTACAACAAAAACAATTCCATATCCTGTTTTGTTCAAACTAATATAATGGTTCTGCCTTGGCCATCATGCAGCCCAGTTCTTTCTCCCATTGAAACTGATGGTCAAATTAAGAATCACCTCCGCATAAACCCATGCCAGACAATAGTGTTATTAATGGAGGGAATAAAAAAAGGTTTTGGCATCAATACTTGAAATATATTGTAGATTATATTGGTAATATAGTATATCGTCCTGACAGGTTATGTCTGCAGACGATCTGCACGCAGGTCTCTGTTCGGACCCATTGTGCTCATCCGATCTTGTTAGATCTTTAGATCCTGTGATAAGCTGTTAAACTCCAGGACTTACTAATCACTTCCGAAAAGTCCACTACAGAAATTTGGCTTGGAGTACTTCTGGCCGCTTTGTAGTGATGACTTGACCTCTGTGTCCTCTTACCTATGACCCATGTGTTTGCTGGTAAGCAACCTGAGTCCTCATAACTGCACCCCATCCGAAGTGCCTACTGCGCAGCTGTAGGTTGAATTTATGCTGCCTCGCTAAAGGCCTACCGTCGCTTGGATGTCTGGATTTCCTCTTGATGGGGAAACCTTCGTAGCCTGATAAAATAGGAGATTACCTCCGTACATCAGGGGGCCCAGTGAGGATTATCCTGCAGCAAAAACTATGCAAAAACCACTCTTGGTTTTCTCCTTTCTTTTGACGGTCCATTTAGTAGCCGAGACTCCAGGAGGGTTCAACCTCTCCAATCTTATTTGGACCCTGTCTCCTGCGTCCTGTTCTCGAGGCATTTTTATAATCATAGTCCTAGACGACGGAATTTCGTTCAGTTCACTTTTGCACTACAAAACCTTTAACGGCGTCCACGAATCACAGATGTGATTGCGAGTCTGTTGTTAGAGTTCAATTTGCTGTGGAATCTGGGGACAAACGCACCGAGTCAATGACAGCATCTATAGCTTTAATCAGAAGCTCCAGAATGCTATCAGACTGATCAGGACTCGTCTTCACGATCCTTCAGAACCTTGTCTATTTTTAGCCGGTGTCTTTCTAGAGGCAAAGGGTTGTCATCGGGGACTCACCTCTTATTGGACCCTTTCGAGTTTGATGGAGTGTCCCGAGTGTTAGTTCTTGGTACACCTTGGCTTACCATCTTTACTCTCTTTTTATTTCACCTCTTCTCCTTCTGTCCTAGCCATTCTCGTAGTTTTTGTTCTTACCGAACAGGGTACAACCGCACCTTTAGATGAGCTTGTTTTTGGTAGCCACCTTTAAATTTTGAACTATTTTTAAAGTTTGTATCGCTGCTCCACTCCTCCATATTTTTAGAGAAGATGGGATTCAAAGCTTTTAAGTTATATCCGCCATTGTGATTATAGTCATCATGAGCGGAAATTAAATATTGTTTATAAAGGGTATTTTTTACAGAGGTATAGAACTTTAAGTTGGCAAAACTTTTTTAACTGGCGGCCATTTTGTCAGCTGTCAAGTGATTTGTGTTTAGTGGTTTGGCATTTCAACATGGATAGACTGACGCCTGAACAACGCCTCCAAATTGTGCACATTTTGTTTAGCGACGGAGCTCACTTTTGGTTGAATGGCTACATCAATAAACAAAACTGCCGTATTTGGAGTGCAGATAATCCTCAAGTGTATGTTGAGACACCGTTACATCTAGAAAAACTGACTGTTTGGTGTGCTTTATGGTCTGATGGAATCATTGGTCCGTACTTCTTTAAAAACGATGCTGGCCAGAACGTTACAGTCAATGGTGACCGCTATAGAGCCATGATAAGCAACTTAAAACAAGAAAGATGGATTAAGGCAAAACGTAAAAAACCATTGGTTTTCATGTCGGTTTAATTTCAACCAATATTGGTGTAGGTAAAACGGATGCAAGTTTCACGACAATTCAATAGAGTTTTGAGGCACGAGAATAACATCAAGCGTTGAAGTGCACTTCTGCAAGTTTTTTATAATATTGTGTCTGGCCTTTAAATAATATCGCATTTTTGTATAATATTTTGGCGAATATTCGTCAACAATTTTTTTCTTCCAAGTAACAACAATTTTTTTACTATAAAAAGCAAGTGATATTAGTAGTTCAAATATTGAGATGAAAGTTGGAAAACTTTTGTAGTTTTTTAAAGATCTTTTTAAGAATCAAAGATCTCAACCTGGCTGGGGCTGCATTGGTTAAGTATGATGCCTCTTTATAGGTTTTTTTCATGGCAATGACAATAACATATAAAGTTAAAAAAAAACACTTCTTTCAAACATGACATAGACCAGAACGCCTCAAGCGTCCCCAAAACTCTTGGTTCGCAGTAAAGGACCACTCGAGAGCCAGCTATTCTGGCATCTTGTCTGATGGACCCTCAACTGCACGATCATGCAATCTTCCGCCGTGAGTACTGAACCTCATCGTTCTCTCGCCTCGGTTCAAACGCCTCTTATATAAGCGTTTGAGCCGAAAACCAAAAACGTACACGTTACAAACTAATCATGATTCTTGAATGATTCATCATGATTCCGGACTTGTTTATGATGATTATTGAATGATTTACTATGATTCTGGATTGGTTCATCAAAATGCCGGCATGAATCGTTTTGATTCGCGAAGGATTCTTGGATAAATCATCATGATTCATGGGAGACTTTTCATGATTCTTGAAAAAATGTATCATGATTCATCCATATTATTGAACGATTCACCTCGATTCATCGGTTTTCTTTAATGAATCAGCATGATTATGAAATAATTGTACTGGAGCTATAAAAAACTCTTTATTTTGAAATGTAACCATGAATGTTTTGGTTTATATATATAGAATTCTTCTGATTTAAGACACCAAATAAAGATTTCTTGAAAGTGGATCAAATGTTTAATGGACTAAATATAGGTTTTAAATAAAAAATGTCCTCGCTCAAATATTTTAGTAATTTTATAATCATTTGATCAAAATGCTGATCTAGAATTCCGTATTTCAAAATAAAAAAAATCATTCGTTGACAACCTCAATTTATAAAAATTATTTCATTCTCGACCCTTGACCAAAACCCCCATCCACAAACACACCAATACACACATCGAATAAACAAAAGTCATTTAATTCAGCGATTCATATTATAAAAAAACTCAGAGTAGAATAAAGCTTTCGCGCACAGAAAACAAAAACACAAAACACCTATACACAAACTGTGATATTACTTGATTTACACAATAATAATTGAGAAAGCCTATTAGTTTTTGTATGGAACATTTTTATGAATATTGTTATACTATATATATAGAAATAGAAATAGAAATAAGCCTATAATAAACCATTGTATTTAGTAATGTAGTTTTAGAACAAAGGAATGCATTTTCGTTGTCATAATTCATAAAAGTTAACTGCTAGATTTTGTTTATGGATAACAATTGGCTCCAAAATATTAAATTGACAATTTTTTGTAAATGGTAAATAATTAAATTGCCTGTAATCATAAAACCGCACAAGAAAATGCTTCCTTGGAGTACTCGTAGTTTCTGGTGGCACCCGACACCAGGCAAACGACATATACACACCATTTATCTATATTTATAAGAATATATACATTTTACAATTATCCCATGGCATTTTTAGTGTAAGCACCAAAAACAGCATCAATCGCAGGCTCTTGATTTAGTAATAATTTAATATTGGATGTAGTTTTAGATGTAAATGTAGCGATACAACACAGTTTTCTTTTTATTCTTAGTTTGTCTCTGTAGATTTGTGTTTTTTTCTGTTTTAAATATACATAAACGATTGTTTAATTAATGACCATACATGTTTTTTGTGACGTTTGCGGAGCTGTCATTTAAGAAGTAATAACCACGCCCCTTTTTGTCTATAACCTATGATAAATGGTTTGTAAATTGATTCGGAGAAATAATAACCAAGCAAATAGCGAAAAAACCGCGTAATTTTATATTTTAAATATTTATGTATCATTTTTAGTATAAAAGCCGACTTTTCGGTAATTTAAAATTTCAAATTACGCGGTTCTTTGTTTGGGTAATTTTTTATTAAAAATATATAAAAAAGTTTAAAAAAATACCCTCAAAACAGAAGCTATACATATCAAAAGCAAAATCTCAAAAGAATAAGCTCAAAAACAGTTATGATAATTTTAAAATACAGGCAGTCAAATATTTTAAGAGTGAGCACCTATATTTCAATACTTTTTTTATAATCACCATATTACCACTCATTTATTTTCATTAGCATTTTTTTATAGGCATCTTGGCTTTTTTTGTATTAAAATTATTCAAAAAAATAAAAACATCCAAATTTAAAAGTTAAAAAAAATATCCAAGTTTTTTTATAAAATCTTAAATGAAAAAGGCCATAAAATCCTAATTATCAATAATAATCCCTCCAGCTCACTCTTGAGCTCTTGAGTCCGTAAAAATATCTTTTGGAGAATAACTGTTAAGGTATTAAGGTATTAATTAAGGTCCTGCTTCACTATTTTAAAACCATTTTAGGTAGTGACCTCTAATACTTTTTTAAGGTTTAATACTTACCAATTTTGTCAAATTTTAATTGATTCTTAAATCTAAATTTATTTTTAAAAGTCCATAAATTTAAATAAATATTATCTTTTCAATGGTCCTTGTAAAATATTTTAATTTGTACATTTTGTTTAAAAAAGCATGTAATTCAAATGTGTCTTCATCTTATATTCTAAAATCAATACCTTTTCTGGTGTTTTCTTATATATATTTTTTATATAACCTATAAATTTATTTCTTTTCTTCACAATTCATACATCATCAAAACCAACAACAAATACATTGCTAAACTTTCTTGAATATTCCTCAGAACTATGCATGCCTTAGGATCTTTGGCCAGGTGTAAGTAAATTTAAAGCGTTTTTAAAACCCTTCCAGAGAAAATCTCTCTTATGTGAATAATAAAAAAAGCAATTCCAATGATTAATAATTTAATTTGTTAATCATTGAGAATTACACTTAAATGTATTGTAAATAAACCGATTTAAAGCGATAACAAGAATATTATTTCTGGGCTATAAGTTAAAGAGCTTGTAGAAGAACCAAAAATATAATCCATAAGTAAATAGTAAATAAAACGCAACTACACCGCCTGTCACGCCTTTCACACACACACACACTCACTAACAAACCACAAACACATACATACACAAACCGACATCAGTAAGCATGTTTTTAACGCTTTTCTAACTCTTTGGCTCTGTTTTTTATAGATTTTTATATGTGTAATTATTGTGGTTGATGAGAGTTTTATCCTATATTTTACATAACCCAAATTATCGCGAGCGAGACCAACGAATCGACCATAACCTCAATTATTATTAAAATATTGTATTTCATGTGAGAAACGCTTTTGTTTCTCATTTCTGGCCCTCTTTCTCTCTTTATCTGCAACAGACGCGGCAAGAGGTCTAAAAAAATATATATTTTGATTATTCATTTTGAAATTCGAGTCCGATTCCTTGCGAACACCCCCCACCGCCCCCCCCCCATCATGATCCACACGAACCAAAAACATATGTTGACAAAATTGTTCCAGATTAACCGAGACCGCGCGTCTTCTGAGGAACGTTCGGAATGTGTTCAGCCGACGATCGAACACAAGGGTTAATATGGAGCTAGAGCTTTCGCGTGAGTACTCCCCCAATCATCTGCACACACAACCACAACAACAACCACAACAACAACCACAACAACAAGCACACTCCAACAAGAACCACCCCCATGTCGAACTACACCAACCACAACAAGACCACTACCACAACCACCAGCACCAACAATCCTAGCACTTTTTCGAAATTTTTGTCCTTGCCTTTTTATGTGTGTGTGTGTATGCGTTCGTGTGTGTTTCAGTTTCTTTGTTCTTCTTCTTCTTTTCGTTTTGTTTGCTTCTTGTAATATAATTCTTATAACGATTTTGATCCTTTGTTTTCTTGCACATGTACTTACACACGCACATTCCGATCTGCACACAGACTTAAAACACACATACAAACACAATACAAAACTAGATAATACAATATTTTAATAGAAATAAATACCAAAATGTGTTCTCCTCCAACAATTGCACAAAGATCCCACAATTATTTATTAAAACTAATTTATTTAAAATATAAAATATTTTTTTTGTTTGCTTTTCGCGTTAAGTGCGTATTTTTTGTTGATATAAAGCTAGTTTTGTCATTGTTTTTGTTTAAATGGCTAGAGCATTGAACTGTCATGTTGACAACAGACAGCGCCATCTATATTCTGCAAATTTTAATTGCACTTATGCATGCGGGAGCGTATATTAAATACGTTTTGTTGAGTTTTTAAAACGAGTCTGCAAAGAAAAAAGGGGATCTGCTCACTTTCAAAAAAAATATCGTCGGAATAATTAAAAAAAAAAAAGATCCATAAAAATAAAAAAATAAAAATCGAGAGAAGGTATGACCATTGTTTGAAACGGTCATAAGGCCCATGGTATTTAGGTAGTGTTGTCTAAAAAAACGGTAAACCGGTTAACCAATCTTTTATTTTTTTGGTTAACCGGTCTTTTCAAGAGTAAAAGACCGGTCCAAACCGGTTAACTGATTTCAGGTTAAAAGATCGGTCCGGTTAGAAAGACCGGTTGGATTTAAAAAAAACGATCGACTAAAAAATCCGATTAAAAAATAAACGGACGGTTTTTTATCGGATAGTAATTTTCCTAGTCGACTTTTCATAAGAAATAAGTTACATTTTTTTTAATATTGGAATCCGCAAGTTTATTAATAATTAATATTAAAAAAAGCATCTTGTATTTTTTTTTGGAAAAAGACCGATTTATAGAAAAGTACGAGCAGAGTAAAAAAAAATCTGGTCATAATACAAGCCGGTTCAAAATCGGTCCTAGAAAAAGACCGCCTATTTAAAAAAAATCATAAGAAATAAGATTTAAATGAAAAAATATTTTTTTTAATGTTTTTTTGAAAAAAAAACAGAGCCATTGAAAAATACCAGCCGACTAAAAAAAATTTCGGTTTATAATACAAACCAGTTAAAAAACGGTCCATTAAAAAAAACATAAGAAATGAGATTTAAATAAAAATTTCAATTTTTTTTTGTTTTATTTGGAAAAAGTACGAGCTTAGTAAACTTTTTCCGTTACAAGCATGTAAAAAAACGGTCCAAAAAAGACCGTCCGTTTAAAAAGACCGACTTTTAATTAGAAACACTGTCCTGTCTGGACCGGATTTTCAGTCTGGACCGGTTTTTCGGTCTGGACCGGTTTTTCGGTCTGGACCGGTTTTTCGGTATGGACCGGTTTTTCTGTTTACCGTTTTTTTATCACTGTTAACCGGTCCCAATAGTTTTGAATTTTGACAGCACTATTTATATTCTCTTTCGTTTTACACGTACGACTAATCGATTTTACGTCCTCTTGAAACGAAAATAATGCCAATAGGCCTAATGTCCTTTGGCTTTATGTCATACAAGACACATGGACAAATAAAAAAATACAAAATATTTTACTTTAAAATTCTTTTTTTCTTTCCATTTTT
>JAAAKO020039141.1:0-12343 GCA_010015015.2 Bolitophila cinerea
AGCATTTCCATTTGAAGATAACGGTGGATACGGCAGATGATTTTGCGCCATCGGTGTGAATGTTGAGGTCGGATGCGCGATTGAAGTGGCAGGTGGCTGGTGGTGAATCTGTGAATTCAAATTCATTGGATAAATGTTTTGAATTGCAGGAGTTACAATTAAAGAGTGCGAAGGAGCAGTATAATTGAAGCGAGATGAGAGCAGTGGCGTAGGGTAGAAGTTTGGCATGTGATGCTGAGAAGAATGAGCATCTCCTTGTTGTGCTTCGTTGTTTATATGGTGTTCTGTTGGTTTGGTGATACAGACTGGTGATAGCGTTTGACGAATGAAGTTGAGGTGCGATGGCAGAAGTGAGGGCTGGTGGTTGGATGGCAGCGACTAGTGATTGAAGATATTGTTGCATTTGAGAGAATGAGTGAGGATGAATACCCATATTATTAAGCACACGGGTGACTTTTTCAACCTGAGCCTCATCATTGACATAATGCTGTTAATCGAGGTTTCTAATAGGTTGAATAAGCTCAAGGCTGATTGATACGCACACTCAACATAGCTAATATCATCTGGCGTAATAATGGATTCAGGATTACTTAACTTCATTGTTTTCAAAACCTTGATAATGCTGTTGTGCACTGTTCATGAATCCATAAATCTCATTGTAGAACCTCATTGCTATACTTGGTGCCCATTTCGGATCTTCGGCATCGTTTATGTTTGTGGAAGAATCAGAGAAGCGTTTCTTTATTTCTTCATCCATGGCTAAGCCTTTATTCATACTGAACACTTTTCAACAAAGTTTGTTTTGTAAAGTTTGTTTTTTTTGTATGAACTGAGTTTATTTTGTAAAAAATGTACGATTATCACTGTACGTGTAAGGTATTTAATACGGTACATTTATTTTTCACAGAAACACGTTGTTTTAAGCAAGGTAAAACACTTTATTGTTGACAAAAACACGTTTTTTTATTAAGTAAAAACTTTTATGCACGATTTATTACATTTATTTTTAACAAAATATGTACTTGAACTTTGCGTCTTTTACAAATGGCAAAGTATGATTATTTTATATAAGACGATTGTAAGATATCGATAAATATCTCAAAAAAATATACAATGACACAGAATCCGTGGCTCGTTAGGACCATGTTTAATCGTAAGATTAGATTTTGCAAAAGGCAGCAAGAAAAACACTATGTTTAAGCCGATGAACTGTGATTATAATTATAAAAACACTTTGCTAAATTTGTATTTTGCTTAAGTACGACAAAGTTCAATGCGCATTCGTTTGTGGTTTACTTAGAAGTGAAGTGTGTGACGCAAGTACATAAAACAATGAACATTGTGATGAGGGAGCAAATCTGAACATTTTGGCGTTTTTTTTTTTACTTTCCGCTCTAAATTTTTCATTTCAGCCCTTTCGCCAATTAAACTTTCAAGGGTAGAGGAGTATTTTTTTTAAGTTGTACCAGCATTATAAATTCTTAGAATTTTAAATTCTTAAGCCCAAATTTAGTCCTGCAATTAAATAATAGGTAAAAAGTAAGTAAAATGTATTGTACTTTATATAAAAATCTGTTACCCTTATGTTCGAGTGCAGAGGTGTCAGCCTATGAAAAAACATCGGCGGCCGGCTAGACCTTTAAATTAGACGGCGGCTAACCGGCTGAAGCCGTGTTTTTGTCGGCTGGCGGCTAGCCGATTTTTTTACTTCCGGCGGCGGCTAATGTGAAAAAATTTATTTAAAATGTATTCTCGGGCATACTTTTTTATCATCAAAAAATCCATCGATAATTAAAAGAAGTATTCTGCCCAAAATATTAAAGAAAATCCGAGATTTCCCAAAACAACACATCATAATGTTTAACGGGTTGGCAACCATGTGAGAAAGACGTAGCCAAAAATTAAAATCGACATTTCAAAACCATGGTGATAACGGTGATTTAAGGGGACGCAAGATCCAATAAAAATACAAGATTTTCCTTTCCTACACATTTTCAGGTAAATGTTCCAAATTGTTCATATATTCTTTGGTAACATTTTAGTTGTAACCAATTTGTTGAGTACTCTAAATATACGAATTTTTCCTGGAGAACTTCTGGATTTAAGTGGATTTTGCCAGAGATTTCACCTGGAGTTCAGTGAGAATTTCCTGTGATTTTATCGATATTTACCGCACATTTTTTTTTTTTGAGAAATGGAAAATATAATGGGGAAATCCTGGGAATATATCACAGTCACATTTCTTGAAATAATGAGAAATTTCGGGAAACAGAAAATCAACTAAAAACCTCGGAAAATCTCACAAAATTATATATTGGAATTTCTGCAAAATCTCAAGAAATTTTGAGTATTTGTTTTGAACTGGGTTCCTCTTGATAACCCTGAAAAAATAATATAATATAAAAAAAGGTTTTTTTCTAGTATAGCGCCGACTTAATAGGTCATTTCTAAAAAAAGTCGGCGGCCAGCCGATAGCAGCCGGCCGGCTTACACTTCTGGTCGAGGGTCCACAAATTGTATTTTTGTGTTTAGACCCCGTTGAAATTCATACAAACAAATTCACAAAATAAGACTTTAGATTTTAAGAATTTTGAAATTTTATCCCGAGCGAGCGACGGCTTAATACATATTTTATAGTTTTTTTTTAGTTGAATTGCATTGAGACAAAAAAATTGAGTAATTGAATATATATATATATCTGTCAATATACTTCGTAGAAATGGTACGATTCAACAAAATACCCTGCAAATAATTTTTAAACTTTAAATCGTGTTTTCCTATTATTAGTACTGGAAAATTAAAAACATTTATTTAATTATTGAATTTTCTCAAGGCACAAATTGTTCTTTTTTATTTAAATTTAAATTTAATTATTTATGCTATTTTTTGGAAGAATTCGTAAAAAAAACAATAATTTTTACCATATTTTCTATATTTTTATTTCTATTTGAGATAATAGTACAAATATATAGTACTATATTTAGTCTAATATATTGTTCTTTTTATAGTAAATTATTGGCAAGTGTATATGTACATTTTGCTATAAAAAATATATAACAATTTCAAAAAGCTCTAATTAAAACTGTCGCTTTCTTCTCACACACTCGAAAGCTCTGCGAACCCTCCATGCGCATTACAAAACATCTATTAATAAATTCGAAATTCATTTCCACCCAATTATCCGGCTAAAATGCATCAACGTTTGATGTCAAGCGCTCTCGTATACACTAAACTAAACTGCAGCACAACGAAGCGAGACGCAATGAGCGTTTAGAAAACTAGTGCGCGTGAGCTTTCCGCACACGCTCTGTCACCGCAGTGTTTGCTGACTCCTCATTTACCGCTCGTTTTCTGTTTGCACATCCTCGATTAGTTATTTGCGCGATGCCAGAAACCCGCACCCATCCACCCACACATAAATACACATCCACCCACCCATATGCACATATAGTACACACAAATACACTATCAACCGGGTTCACACACACATTCAAACATTATTACCGCACCAAGAACCGAATTCACGCGCAGTCAACTTCAATAGTCCCGTTATTTCAACGTAAATTACATTTTGTCGTTACACTTGCGAGACTCGCACTCTTCAATGCGCACATACTCACTCACACAGTCACACACACACAAACACACATACACACACATACTCATGATAAGTGCAAATCAATCGAATGTAGAAATCGACTTATATGCGAGATCAATTTCCGGCGCGAACGTCTTCCATTACATGTATACTGTATTATTATATCTATATATGCTATAATATATCATATAACATATATATTTAGAGTATAGATATATAGTACATGCTAATTTACCGAAATTTATTGATGTCGTCTCCGCTCGCTTTTATTTTGCACTTTATTCGAAATGCATATTACTACTCGTATAATGATAAAACATACGATAGTACATACGAGTATAAGTGTATAACATAATATATTATTTTGCAGTGCCTCTGTTGGTGTTGGTGTTGGAGGCATTATTATGTGTACTCATACTCACACACACATATATATAATATACTCTGACTGTGTGGATGATATAATGTGCTCTATCGTAATGTCATTTATCTTGTCTTGGTGCACAGGGGGCGCAAGGGGGGCACACTTGGCACAGAAGCATTGGAACTACAGAACGCAAGCTCGACACGCTTGCGCCTGTGAGAAAGAGAGGACTTTGTGTATCCGGCACAAAAAGATAAATTCGTATGGAAGCACTATATAGCGTGGTGCTATGGAGCGTGGGCTGCGTTCCTTCGGCGCACAGGACACCCGAACATTAACCAGATGGTGGGCTTTGATTTGAATATGCCGGCGCTCCCGAACGGAAATGTGCGCCAAAACACGCACACGCAGCGGAATAGCGCAGCACGCGCGCTTTTGATGACACCGAGTGCCGAGTGCTTTTTCGAGGCTTCGAGATTGAGATGGATGAACATGGAATAGATGCACATTTTGGGAATCCGGTTTGTGTGGGATAAGTAATGGAATATTGAATACATACATAATAATAATATATGTATGGTACTGTAATTTAATAGATAGAGCAAGACTGTCGTTACAAAAATGTATAGTAGAATATCTTCCGTTTCTTAATATTTTCTTCATTTGTTGGTTCTGTGTTAATTGCAATAATATTAGCCTTCATAATATTTCTGATAAAATAAGTGAAGTTTCTACGACTCTATCTATGCTGCCAATGAATCTAGCCGCTGCGTTCACAAAATGCGCTGCTGAGCAGGAATCATTATTATCTGGCATAAGATCGTTCTACTGGCATATTTAAGAGAAAGCTAATAGACGTTTCAACGCTATTTGGATCAATAGGACTGGATGATACCAGTACCAATACTACTATCATTGGTTCAAGTGAATGTGAATGAAATGAATTCTAGTAGTTTATATGCTGGATCCCACGACGAATCAGGAAGAATTAGGTTTATCTCTAAATTTTTTAAAAGAAATATTGTTGATAATATTGTTAGTGAATGAAATTTAGTTTTGTGCTATTATCAAAATGTTAGAGGCATCCGTAAAAAATCCAAGGATTCTTACCTGTCAGTACATGCCTGTAATTATGATATGTTATATTGTTGTCTGGAACTTGGCTAAACTCGTATCCTAATATTTCAGATTTTTTTAATGCAGTATTTATGGTCTATAGATGTGATTGATCGTCCAACTCGGGTATATCTAGCCGAAGAGGTGGAGTGCTTAGTGCATATTTTTTTGGAAGTGAGCAAATAACACTTAATAATTTCAGTTCAATTGAAATTGTGTGTAAAAAAATGTCTTGCTAAATTATTGATCCTTGTTTTTTGTCTATATATTCCCCTATAGTCTACATTATATTACCCTCTTTTTATGTGGTCGTCAAACCTTGATGACATGACCTTAATTCCTTAAATACACGAACTGATATCGTATCTCATGTAATTGATTATTTTGCTCTTATTGGGTTTGAACTAAATAATCATGTTACTAATAAATATGGAAATCTACTTAGTTTACTCTATACTACTGAAACAGACAATATTGTTGTGTCTCAAGCTAATCCAATTTCTAAAGTCGATGATTATAATTACACATTTGAATTTTTAATGGATCTGAATTTTTAAGTTGTTAAATGAATTTTATTTTGCAATATACTTCGACAATTTCTTTGCGAACGTGGATATTAATTGCATTGTTGATAAATTGTATGCTTAATTATTTAATGGACTAGAGTTATGTGTCCCTAGAAAACGTAAATCGAGATGTTCCCATCATCCTCTATGACCATGGTGCTCAAAACAACTAATTCATATGAAAAACGTAAAGAACAAAACATATTAAAAAATTACTCGCATTATAAATGATTCCGACCGTTTAGATTATATTTATTTGTTATTTGTATAATTGCTACATTGAATCTATACAAGAAAAATTATAATCTGATCCGAAGCAGTTTTGGCGTTATGTCGACCCTAAAAAGAGTTCCTCTGGCTATCCAGTGAAAATGTCTTATCAGGATAAAAGTACTGACAAAATTGAGGATTGTTTGTGAGCTTTCAGCAGATTTTTTGTGGCCAATTATATAAAAAACACTGAGTCTCTTTTTGATAGTTGTTATTGGACTATTACAGTTCTCTGGACAGGAGGTATTGGACTCGCTTCTACACTTAGATGTTAATAAAGGAATTGGTCTTGACGTGGTTTCACCTTTTTGTATATATATATATATATATATAACAATTACCAAAATATTTAATTTATCTTTATCTATAAGATATTTTTCAAGTATATAGTAGTCGTCTTATATAACACCTATTTTTAAATCGGGTTTAGGTAGCAAAATTGAGATGTATCGAGGAATATGTATTCTTCCACAAATTGTAAAATTGTTTGAAAATATGGTGTATAAGTTTCATTCACCCCTCGTTGTCTATTTTCTGTTAATAATTTTAATTTAAATGGTATTGAAGAAGGGTCTCAAATATACGTATTATTCACAAACTTTACAAAAGCATTTGACCGCATCTTACATAATATTCTCATGGAAAAGTTGTTGCATTTTGAAGTTCATTTAAAAATGCTTATCTGGATATATTCTTGTTTAAAAGAGCGATACGAATACTTTTAACTCAACGGATGTATTAATAGATTTTTTATGGTGTATTCAGGTGTTCCTCAAAGTTGTCACTTAGAACCATGCTATATTTTTAATTTATATTTACAATCTGGAGAAAGTTATGTCTAATGTAAAATGTTTAATGTATGCTAATAACGTTAAGTTATTTATGAAAAGGGTAATACATTTTCTGACTCAATATCAATCCAAAACGATATTGTTTGTTTAACTAACTGGTGCGAAACTAAAAAAAAACGAATTTTAGTAAGTGCAAAAATAAGTATTTTTTTAGTAAACGTAAACCATTAATTTGTAGCTACCTTATAAATGGTGTGAAACTTGATCGTGTTTCTGTATGTAAAGATTTTTGTTTAACATTCGATACAAAATTTTATTTTATTTGTAATATTGATGTAATTACCTCGAAGGCATATGCCATGCTAGGTTTTATGAAATGAATCTGTTGGAATATGTCTGATTGTTACCATCTGGAAAGCGTTTATTGTACTTATATTTATTAGATCTTCACTTATATATGCAAATGGCAGTCAAACTATTTTAAATATAAATCTCGAATTGTGTCAATTTAAAAGCAATTATTTTTATATGCCGCCTTGCCCTTTTCCAGAATCTGTCTAATGCTAAACAGTATGTCGTTGATCGCTCTCTGCGGAACCTAAACTGGTATTCTCCAATGTTTTCCTCCGCAAATTGCAACAGGCGATTATACAAAACGTTGGCAAACACTTTGGACACAATTTTAAGCATACTCCATTTTGTCACCCTTTATGTATAATGGGCAAATGATGCCAAGTCTCGACTCATCCGGAAGTGCCTCACTCTCCCAAAGCTGCACAATTAGCTCGTGTATTGCCATCCATATTGCCTCACCACAAATTTCAGAAGTTTTCTGAGCATGTTTTCAGAGCCCTCCTATTGGTTACTCTTAAGGTTAAGAATAACATCACTAACTTTCTGTAGTGATGGTTCAGATATGTTTGGCTGTGTAGTCTGATACTTCAAAGGACTTAAGTTGTCTCGGATTGAGTCCGCACTATGGTTTAGCGATACACCTTTCTTCGTTCGCCAAAACCTCACCATCTGTGTTACTACACAAAAAAGGATTTTGAGTGTTACCGGTCCTGTAAAGGTCTCTGGTGTCGTTACGTTCGTTCAACCGCCCTATCTCCGCAAAAACTTTCGGCTCCTGCTCTTGTTTTTTTTCCTACGGAACAGTTTTCGCTCGATATCCCGCTTTCGTCGGTAGTCCTCTACTTGGCTCGAGTTGATCGTTGGTGCGTTTTTGGACGTGCTTTATATTTTTCAGCCTTAGTTAGTTCCACGCTCCGTTCGTAGAGTGTGCATCTTCTTGCACCATACCTGCCGCAATTATCCGCTGTTCCACTTTGGTCTAGTATCGCTGCTTGAATTTTATTTTTTCGGCAGCTCGATGTCGTGTCTTCTCTGCGGTGCTGCTCATTGTTTTATATCCTTATCCGTGATCTGAACACAATCTTAATGAGATAGTTATCAGAGTCGATTTTAGGTTCCCTGCTACTTTTCACATCCATCAAGCATTAGAAGTGTCGTCCATCAATCAATACATGATCTGTCTGGTTCGCTGTTTGGCCATCTGGAAATTTTTATTTGGCTTTATGTATGTCCAAATGCTTTAAGTAAGTGCTACTGACAGCCACGTTCTTTGGCACTGCAAAATCAACTAATTTCTCCTAAAACAAGTCCTTCTCCACTTCGTCTTTATCGAATTCTGTCCTGGCTATCTGGTTTCGTGTATTGTTGTAATATCTAGTTGCGCAGTCCTAAGCGCGTCTGTCAAAGTTCTCAACCGTCCTGGCTGCAAAAATGTTCTCACGTCTTTTCTGTCCGTAATATAGAGGATACCCACATGACACGGACACCTACTGGTATAATGCTGCGGATCGTAGGGCAACCGCAGCCTGTGCAGTTCATACAGAGAGCACTAATTTATGAATATTAATGGCAGTAGACCATCTAAATTGGCCATAGCTGATCTGACTTTCGGAAAACCTTGATAATCAGGAATGTATTATATATTGATTAAGAGAGATGAATTCAACCCTTCGAAACTCTACCAACAATCTTCGTAAATTAAAGTCGCATTTTTTTCCTAAAAACTAAATTTGTTTTCATCAATTGGTTTACTGCATTTTTCTGTGTGTTTTTTTAGTAGTTACCGTTATTTTAATTAACAGCTGCAAGACATCAAAGTACGATTACGATTTTTGGTGCGCCAAGATTAGACATCATTAATGGAAAGCAAGGTTAAAAAAAAACATAATTTAAAAATAATATATATTGCACTTAGTTTAGAAGTTATATCACTTTTAAAGTATAGAAAAGAATATTTTTTAAATATATGCCGAGCGTATAAAGTCATGCGATTTTGAGTTTATTTTTTACTTTTTATATTTTTTTATATATTATTTGATTTAAACCTTGTTTACCTTGTTTACATACATTTTTGGCGCTGCGGAAATCGTAATCGTGTGGTTTTTTGATGTTTTACAATAACGGTAATTCCGAGCAAAAATAATCATAAAAGCAATTTGAAATAAACAAATTCTGGTTTAAATACAAAATAGTAATAATCAATTTCAGTTTAGTGTGTGGGTGTTTAGGAAAGTTATATTTACATAGTTCTAAAAAAATAGCTCAAATCTAAAAAAACTAAAAAATAATATTTTAATAGATGCTTCTCATAGACTATAAAATTACCTAAAAAATAATTGTAAAATATTAGATAAGAATAAATTTACATTTGTTAGTAGTAGTTGGCTTAAAATAGGTATAAATCCACTGGCGGAACCATAAAATGTTCTGGGGAAGGGACATATCGTCACGATAGTATTGGACTAAAGATTGTAGAGTTTTTAAATTCTTTTTTAATTATATTTTTTTAAATTATGGATTATAAAATTTTAAAATATGCAGAAACAAAAAAAAATATATTTCCGTATTTTGTAATTCAATATTTTGTAAAATAGAATTTTGAAAAAAAACAGAATTAAAAAACCTATAAAATTTAGTAAAAAATAGTCGTGTATTTTACTAAATAATCTAAAAAATACCATATTGGAATTTTTTTTATTCATCTTTATTAAGCCAAATAGCCTGAATAAACTCCGCTTCAATAGTAAACTTAGGATATCATCCCATAATTTGTTTAAATTAATTTTGAAATGTGATGAGCTAGCTCTTCCCTAATCTCTGATCTATCTCATGTTTTAGAACTGATTACTTCAATACTTTTAAATAATTAGGGGCTATTGTCTCTATCTTGACATTTAATATATCCGAATAAATTCTATAATTCATTGCATGATTTAGAATTGATACACAAAACTGTTTTTCACACCCGCGCGTGCTCTGCGTCAATTGTGATCCGCCCACAATTACATCGTACACACACATATATATATATATATATATATAATTTAATTGGCAATTGTTTTGGCGCGCTCTCATTTTAAATATTTAAATCTCCGGTGTGCATTAACGCATGCAAATATCCTCGACAACATGAAATTAAATATAGACACGCGCGCTGGCTGGCTATAGTTTGGGGGTGTGAGGAGCTGGGCAGCGGGTGAGTCAGCGGACAGCGGCGCGGCGGGGCGGTGGCGCCTGCGTGGCGTCCGTCGTGTCGGGATGCGTTGCACGGTGTGGAGCAACAACTTCATTCAGAGTGTCCACGGAACCGAAAAAATGTATGTATTATTGTGCAAACGCGGGTCGACGTGGGTGATGGCGGCGCGGTGCGTGGGTGGAAGGCGGGAGGAGGGGGAGGAAAAACACGCGGAATTGTTTCGAAATAATTTGTTAAATTGAGTGAAAATGAGGCAGTGGCAGCGGTGGCGGCGATGGCGTGTGGGCGGGCGCATGTAAAACGTGCCGAACAAATTAAATTTTAAAATTTCATGAATATTCATGTAAAACCGGGGATTATTTTCTATAATATAACACGCGCGCTCGCATTATATTTGCATTCACGCATAAATATATGCTCGCGCAAGGATTATCGCCACTCACGGTAAATATGCGAAATTATGTATATGTATACACTGTATATACTGTATACACACAGAAGTACTTGATATATTTATATAAATATATACATATATTATATGTAAATGCGTGTGTTGAGTCTGTAATGTTTTGAATGTAATCTGGCGAGCCACGGGAAAAACACGGGCGAGTGCATTTCGAAACATGCTCTATTTCTATGTATGGATACAATATAAATACGGATGCATTCACTGCATGTGGCTGTTCTACTATATATCTGTATTTGTATGTGTCTTTATACACTATATTATACTACTATACAGTATAGTCAGTGTGAACATATTATGTACTATATGCAAATACTGACTTGCAGTTGCATAAAATGAAAATGGCAAATATGCATGAAATATAAGCATTACATTAATAGTGTATTTAGTAAGCATTTATATTTTCTGCATTAGGCTTATAAAACATGTGTTTTTACATTGTACAAGTTAACCTGGTGTACAAGGGTAATACCTGGAATTGTAACATAACATTTACATGCAAACACAATGTTTTAAATAAAATGTATATACAAAATTCTTTATAGAGATATTGTACCAAATTATTTGCAATTACATAGAAAATTATTAGTATTTTTTAAAATCGCGTTATGCGCAAATTATTATTTACTAGTATTTTTTCAATCTGCATAAATAATCGGACAGTGTTTAATAAACATTTCAATTTTGCTTTGGTCTTTTGCTCAGAAAATGAGCATTTTTATAGACAATTTCAGGTAAATATTTGTGCTGCGTAAAACAATTTACATATTTCTCGCAGAACTCAAAATATATCATGAAGTGGCAATTTTTATCATGTGTATTACAAAATATCATTAAAATGCAGGTTGTTGCCGATTTTTAGTATAGCAGAGTAGGTAACATGCAAGCCAAAATTTTGGGTGATCGATTTTATGTACTTTTAAGGTTTAAAGATTTTTATTTCCTCTTTCGAACGTGTGTTTTATATCAACAATACGTTGATTTTATGGCGAGTTATGATAAAAAAGCTATGGGGTGGCAACCTGCAAGCCTTTCCCTTAAAAGTAATTATTAATTAACACTAATTTTCGGTTAAAGATATCACTCCGGTTAAAAAGACCGGTTTTGTTCTAAAGACCGATCTGGTTTATAGAAAAACTGACAAATTAAGGTCGACTTTTATATGAGAAATATAAAAAATCACTTAAGATATTAAGATATTGAAATAATTTTATTATTTTTCGACAGACATTTCAACAAAGTGTCCAGTTATACCATTCATACATAACGGCAATAGAAAGTTATGAAAATTGTCTTAAATTGGCTTATTCGACGATACAATATTCAATTTTATTCTGTGTTTGAAAGAAACAAAACAAATTTGCATATATAAAACGTTGGGAACCATTTACTATATAATGAAATGTTTATTTTTCTTTCAATTTGAAAAAAAAAGTGAAAAACGACTGTTGTTAGATATAAAATACAGATTTTTAATTGTAGTAGGTCACAATAAAAAATATATTTATATATTCATTGATATTGTTCTTGATGAGGTACAAATGTATCACAAACAGGGTGAATGCAATTTTGTATAATTCGTAAAATATTTTGTACGAAAACAATAATAATAATAATATGTC
>JAAAKO020039152.1:0-12341 GCA_010015015.2 Bolitophila cinerea
TTGTTTGTGTTTTGTTTTTTTTTGCGTTTTTCCAATTCAATTATATAATGTAACCAACCTTAATATAAATACGGGAAAATCCGTTTCTATCTACATTTACATAATTTGGCTTAAATATTCAATATTTTTTGTTTTTGTTTTATTTTTTTATTATTACAATATTGGATCGTTAATTTATAGAATACAAGAATTATTTGTAATGTGTATGTTTATTAAATTGCTGTATGTTATATGTAACCATCATTATACATACATATAGATATTATGTCCTATACAGTCTATACAAAGCATTTAAATTTGAGTTTTGTGTCCACCATTATCCCTGTAGACACTGCAACAACAAAAAAACACCTAAAACTACATTAAAAAAATAATTGCTGCCACAGTTTGCTTGTTGATTTGTTGTTGTTGCTCTTCTTTTGTATAAACAATAAATGAATTTAATCAAGTATAAACAAAATCTTTGCGATTAAATAATAAAATAAATATATACACAAATACACTGACTGTTAGTACATACACAAAATATATACAAAATGAGATTCAATAAACGAAACGAATGCAACAATAAGTTGCAGCTGACAAAACAACTCTGGGATAGTGGATGCACTATATGGCATGCAACTGGTGATGTAACATACATTTACGCTCTCGCCAAACCGGGATCATATTTTTAAATAAAAACTAAAACAAATATTTACATTGCGCATTCAAGTGACAGTGTTTTTTGTGTGTAGTAAGTGTGTTTTTTTGTTTATGGGATTGCATGCATTCATATTATACTTAAACAAACATACAAATTACAACAAGTAGTAAATTACATTTAGTGTGTATGTTTGGGTGTGAGTTTGTGTGTAAACAACTAACTATAAGCACCCGTTTGTCTTTTGAGTGGGTGTATCCAGATTGATAAGATGTGGAAACGTCTGTTTTTCTTTTGTATAGTTTGTAATGTTTTAATGCTAAATTGAAATGTACGCTACATCATATATATATGTTTCTGTTCAATTAGCTAAAAGAGCTACGGAAAAAAATAAATTACATGCTGGGGCCGCTCGATAAAAACACATGCACCCTGCTTCAAACCGGAATCATTGTATCACATTTTGTTGTTGTTGTTTTATTTGTATTTTGTTTGAAGTATTTATTATGTAATGTTAACGCGCGTCTTTCTGAAAAAAGCATTTTTGTTTTAAAATTTTAAAATGTTTTCTTTTTTAATATATATTTTTGATTTTAATCTCTCGCGAGAGCTACAGACTACAAAAAAGAATGCTGTAGCCCTGCTCAGCAGGTGCTTCCACATCTAAACAACCCCGACTTGATGATGATGCTTTTTTCTTAATAAATACCCTTACAAGTCTAGAATTATTAAGCGATCCCAGCACAGAATCGATTTCTACTCAATTACGTAAATGATTTTGATGCAGCAATTTTTTGTTTGTTTGTTGTGTAGTATTTTGTGTTTTTTGTTTTTTATTTTGTTTGTATCGAAAAATAAGCGCACACACAACAACTAATTATTGTTAAAAAGATTTTTTTTTGTTTTCATCATTTTTGTGTATTAGTTTTTATATATATATGTATATATATATATATAATATGTATATATGTAGATAGATTTAGTTTTTCTTTATAGATACAGTCTGTTTGATTTTGTTTATACAAGGGTTTGATGTGCAGATGTGTGGGTTAATATGGGCAGGGGATGTGTGGTATTGGTCTAGGAAACTATTTACAATTAAATCACAAGTAGCTGTGTGTACTTAATGGACACTACTTAAATATTATGTACACTGAGCGCGAGTACGCGCAGTGCGCAGTCGTCGCTTGTTTAAATTACAGCAAGTTACTTATTCATAATATGCTAATGGGGTGGAGATTGGGCTGAGTTAACATTGTTTGCTCTGGGAAAGAGGGATGGGAGGATGGGGGCGCTTTATCATCGTGACGATGTTTGGTCCTCTTTTTTGTGCATATCGGCAGATACAGGATGCCCACCGGGACCGACAGACATATTATGAGACGCCGTTGGTTTCATGGAACCAGGAGGCATTCGGTGATGTGGTGGCGGAACAGGACTAGGTTCTTTCCCTCGAAGATGGGCTGCAGAATGAGCCGCGTACATGCTTATCGCCTTAACACGCTCTTCCTCGGCCCGCATAGCGGCTTCCATTAACGGATTGTAGCGCATTTGCATTTGGTACGGATCACGTCCGTACGGATCAATGGCGGTTGCCCAAGAAGGACCAGGTGGTGGATAATGTGACATTGGAGGACCACCCATTGAGTGACTCATCATTTGTCGCGATAGATGCGGGGGTGGTGGAGCAAGTAGATGGGGACCATGTCGACCGGTCATATAGGAATGATGATGGGCTGCTGCCACAGCGGCTGCAGAGGCTGACGGATGATGGTACCGCGGATCGGTCACAACTTGTGCCTGACGCATCATCATCTCGTCCTCACGCTTCGGTTCCTCTTTGATGCGCTGTTGTGGTTCAATTTCAGTTCCGTTTCGAAGTGGAGATCGATCGCGACCGGCTGGTCCAACGGATTGCTTTGTGTTTTCCGACAGTCGCTGTTGTTGCAACAACCTTTCTCGTTCCATCTCACGTCTTTCCATCTCTCGACGTTCTTTCTCGCGCCTTTCACGCTCTCGTTCTCTTTCGCGTTCACGTTCCTGCGCCTCTTTGCGTAGTTTCTCTTCCTTTTCACGTTCGCGCTGGCGTTCGCGTTCCTCGCGTTCACGCCGTTGCCGCTCTTCGTCACGACGCTGTCGTTCGCGGTGCTCCCGTTCACGTTCCTCAGCCTCGCGTCGGGCAGCGTCTAGACCAGGGTCAGGCTTTAGAGGCCAGGCACTTTGGCCAGGTGGTGGAGGGTATCCGCCGACCGTTCTTTGGAGTGTACTACAAAATTATATTATGGTTATAGTATATGGCATTTGGAAATTAGCAGTTTAAGCCCTTACTTTCTCCATGGATCATGAACCGAAGGCAACGGTGCACCCATTTGCATGTCTCTGGCAAACGGAGACATTCCCGGAAAATTACTGTATGGAGTTCCATATCGGCCGAATGGTGATACGTTGCTTCCTGTAAATACGAAAACATGGAATTGATTAGATATATTGAATGGACAAAAATATAAAAATGTAAATGCTTACCGAGGTGACTAGGTGGACCTCCTAGAAAACTAGAGGGTAGTTGGGCCGATTCGTATGGCGGCCGACCGGGCATGCCGGCCGGAGGGAATGATGATTGCAATTCGTGCGACCTTGGCATACCGCTACCCGGGAATATGTGCGTGGGCGGCCTTAGCATGTCCGTTGATTTGACACCGATGCCAGGTGTTGCAGTCTTGTCGGGATTCTGTTTGGCCTGGTGATGATAGATCTCCCATGCGATGCGCACGTGCATAGCGTTCCATCGGCCTGCTTTCTGTGAATTTACCAAGATAAAAAACACACAATTAGTGGACTGAGAGTGGATCCGATGATTAGTAATATATATTGTATACGTTAGTGTAATTATGTTTGTTAATGAATATGAATTTGATGAATATAGCGTATGTGAAATTAGTTTCTAGCCACAGAACCATTAAAACCATGATAAAATAAATTCCAGGGAATGATAAATGGTAAACAGCATAATAAATAACAAAACAACCGGAAAACAAACAATATAATCATAATCATATTTTAATACATAATATAGGAGAAAAAAGAGGCACCTACCACTTGCTTAGGCTTAGTGGGATCAACGGCAGGATGTGGTTGCTGCGAAACAAACAAAAGCATATATAATGTTAGAATGATGCAAATTAATCAATGAAATTAATTGGGTTTATTTGTGTGAATGAGTGTGTGTGTGTATGTTTTCTTTTTATGTTAGAGAAATGGAAATCACATAAATTATTTTGTAAATGTGTGTACCCATGAAAATGTGTTACAAAACCTTGTTTGCTTAAACCATAAAAAAGCAAAATCAATATAAATTGAAATCGGCGGACGATGCGGTCGCATGTGTGTACTTTTGTATGTATGAGCGTGTGTACTGGTTTTGCGTGAGTTTATTTGGTAATGCCTGACGGTGTCAAAAATCCATAAAATAAATTAAAAATACGATTCTGTATGTGATGGGGATGATGACGGCCGGTGGTGGAGTCCGTTTTTTTATTTACACAAACGCAACATCAACAAAATTTGAGAGGAAAACGTGAAAATTCTGTATTTGTATGCGGTCGTTATGAGTTTTTTTTTGTTGCCCGCTGTGGCAGTGGCATTTTATTTTGTAGCATCCTTCATACAACTCCGCCGCAGGCAAAACCGTTATGTTTAATTAAAAAGCATAACCGTACAACATGTTAACAGTATAAATGCGGCTCTCCATTTCCCACACACACACACACAAACACGGAATGAATAGATAAATAGATAAACATAAACACGATA
Source organism: Bolitophila cinerea (assembly GCA_010015015.2). Lineage (NCBI taxonomy): Eukaryota > Metazoa > Arthropoda > Insecta > Diptera > Mycetophilidae > Bolitophila > Bolitophila cinerea. The sequence continues at coordinate 4,454 of JAAAKO020039152.1, forward strand.
TATACACGATAGTATACAAATGGAAAATATAACTCACCTTTGGTGCAAAGGATGGCAGGTGACTGGGCGGCACAAACGGTGTTGGTCCACCCAGTCCCGGGTGCAGCAGTCCCGTTGAATACCCCGGATACGTGGGCATACCTAAACCGGTGCGATAGAATGGTGAGTCTACGGCGCCCATTTTTGGGATGTCTTTGAATAGCGGTGGCGGGAATAGCGGTGCTGGCGCTGGCGGAGCACCAGGCAGCAGTTGTTGGTGCTGGTGCAGGTGTGTGTGTTGGTGCTGATGATGATGAAGCTCCTGTCGCATGTACGGCGTCTGTGGTACTCCACTAAGGCCAGCTCGGTCCAGAAACCGGTTGTCCAGTTCACGTCGAAGTAAATCTGATTGATCGGAAACTAAAAAAAAAATAGCTAATTTAAACCAAATATACGCGAAATATAGGGTTCTCAGGCTTCTCCTAATTTTATTTTGGGGCAAATATAAATAAGGATAATTTTTTTTCGGTCCATTGATTCAAAGAAAACATTATCTGCTGCCCAGGATTAGAAAATATTTAGCTATATCTTTTTCAATTAATCGGGATGCTAATTATTCATTTTAATACAATTAATTAATTTAATTAAAAAATAATTTTATTTTTTTCAAAACCAGACTTGGATACAAGCTTTTTGATATCTAAGTTTTAGTAGTTGCTTGAATTCGTTTTCAATTGAACGCATGGTTTGTGATTTTGATAAAAATGTGACATTATTGTCAATTTTATGTTTTTTTTAAAGATTTATAAAACTTGAGCATAAATGAAAGAAGAACGTTATCGACGATTTATATTATAATCTTTGTTATATACCTTAGAAAAAAGTATTGTAAAAATATAGGTTTTAGTTTAAATAATATTACCAACATTAGATGATGATAGATGATGAGACCGGTTTTCTATATTTTTAACCGTCCATGCAAAAAAAGATTTTTTTGCCTTTCATCCTCTCGACTAGGACCCAATAAAAAGTTAAAGGGAAAACCATAAAAAAATAATCGTTTTTTGTCATTATACATTATACACTTTAAAAGTAAATTAGAACGGTTAAACTTATTGTTATTATTGTTTGATTTAAACCTTGTTTTACTTATTTATTTATATTAATTATTTTCAACTTGAATACGAAAAATACGACAAATAGGAAAAATGCGCATATGTTTTTAGTGAATTATTAAATGCGAGCCTTTTAAGCTTTTTTTGGGAAACTATTCCTTGTTCAGAAGACGATATTCGGAACACCGGCTTAATTCTGAGACCATCATGGATCTCCAAATGGCCCGAGAACCCACAATACAAAAATATAACAAACCTTTGTTGGTTTGAAACAGAGACTCTGCCGAGAATGGATGCGGCGTTGTAGACGCTGACGAGACAGCCGGCGGAGGCATGGGCGCAGCAAACAATGGCGGCGGAAATGAGGAGTGTGTAGGCGGCGCTGATGAAAGCATTGGCGATATTGCAATTGTTCCCGGCGGTGGCGTCGGTCTGGTCATGGCCATATTTGGTGCAGGTGATAATTGAGTATTACTCGTACTGGATACAAAGAAATTGGATTAAACAAAATTAATCTAGAATTAGTTTGTAAATGCTTACCTAGGCCAACCAGGTGCAGATGTTTTAGGATAGGATAGACTAGAGGTCACTGCTACTGAGACCGCGGGCAATGGTGAGGCTGAGGTACCGGCTGTGCTATAAGGCAACGCAGGCGATGGCCCCGTCGGTGCTATCGAACCACTGCCGCCAGTGTATGGTGTACCTGAGCCAGGAGTTGCTGACGACCTGGACAGGCTACTAACATTGCTACTGCAAAAAAATAATATTTTAATTATTATTTATAAACAAACTCATGTGAATATATATATATATATATATATATACCTGTAACTATCACGTTCTCGGTTCGGGCTATGCCCTCTAGGAGAATGAGTTCTTTGTAACGAAGGAGTATGTTGTGGTGGTTGCTGTTGTTGCTGTTGTTGTTGTTGTTGTTGTTGTTGTTGAAGCTGCTGCTGCTGTTGTTGTTGCTGTTGCTGCTGTTGTTGCTGTTGCTGCTGTTGTTGCAGCTGTTGCTGTTGTTGTTGGTGTTGTTGCTGCAGCTGCTGTTGATGCTGTATAAGTTGTTGTTGGTGCTGCTGATGTTGCTGCTGTTGCTGTTGATGATGCTGTTGCTGTTGTTGTTGGTGCTGATGTTGCAATTGCTGTTGCTGGTGTTGCTGTTGTTGTTGTTGTTGTTGCTGCTGCTGTTCCCGGGACATTAGTGCGGCATTGATACCTATTGATGGTGGACCCTGCGTTGACATCGGCGAAACACCATGACCCGTGCTTGGAGCATTCGGTGTCACCGGTCGTATCGTTTTAGTGATGCCGATTATTGGAGATTCTCGACTGGATCGTGAGTCAACAGTTCTTGGTGATGCTGATGGCGAGGGCACAGCTGCCGGTAAGTACGGACTATGATATATATTTGCTGAATACGGCGCATACAATGGATAGTTAGGGTATCCAGAACGATAGGATGCAAGACCTCCATTTATTGATGCCGTTGTAGCACTACTATTTCCATTGGCTGCCGGTGCAGCAGCCGATAGCATTGCACTGGTTGCAACGGCTGGACTGTTTGTACGACAGCTGGCTGCAGCACTGTCCAGACCGGGATGCACAGATGGCGTTGGAGCTGTCGGTGCTGTGGCCGGTGGTGGTTGTGGTACTCCAATGGGCAGTGAAGCTGGTTGTGGTGCTAAGCTGTTCACCATTCCATTTGAAGGCATCGACTGACTGTTGTTTGGAGATGTTATGCGTGGCGTTGAGATCGGATGTGTCGTCGAAATCGGAGGTAACAACGATTGACCAAACCCATTCGACAGCGTTGTCAGTGGCTGTATCATCTGGCTGACCAGTGAAGGTGTTTGCTTGGAAGATGGTGATTGCTGTTGCTTTGACAGCGGTGATGTACTCGTACATGTCTGGGGATTTTTTGTGGCGGATGTGGACAGCGGTTTTAGCAGTCCCGCCGTTTGTGCTGAGATTGGCGGTAGTGGTGTGCTTAACGAACCATTTGAAACCTGAAATTAGATTATAAAATGTTATTAAAAAATATAAAATATAATATGTATATAAATAATATTTACGTCTTATATATAGTATATGTTACACGGTAAGATTACGTAATGAACTGTACTGGTACAACGCAATAAATCTTGGTCAAACATTACACATGTTTTATGTATGTTTGTTCACTTGAAACTATCACTCCAAAGAGGTATATTTACTCTGGAACCCAACAACAACAAAAAATGGCATTCTCTTTGCTTGTTTTTTGTGTGTGTGTATGTGTATTGCAATGACGCGTTACCAATTCTAAGTGGCTCGCGCGCACACACAAGGCACTTGAAGATATACTCTGGTCACAATCACAGCAACAACATCATCAAGTGTGTATTTGTGTAGTTATTAGTGCCAAGTGCAAAAAGCCTTTTTGCAGTACCACGCGGTTAAGACCGAAGACGGCTGCATGTGCACAGTGGAAAAAATTGCGTTTTTTTATTTTTTTTTAATATCCATTTCTTATCTTTATTTACGAGTATTAGTTTCAGTGATTTTAATCTAAATTTAAAGACAAGAGATAATGTTACGGATTTTTAATTGTTTTTTTTTTGCGGATTTGAAATATGTTTATTTGTAAAAATTTAAAAACAAGGATAATTTTACGGATTTTTGATTGTGATACAAGCAAAAAGTATTTAATTGTTATTAATAATAATTATTTCATAAAATTTATTTTCAGGGCAAACATACATAATAATAATTAGACTTTTTTGGTTCTTTGTTTATATTTCGATAATTTTCCAAAATGATTTAAAAATATTAAAAAAATATCTTTAAAACTAAAAGCATTCTATGATTTTCGAGTCAAAATAACAAAGAAATGGGCATTCAATTCTGTAAATTCGAGTTATTTGGAATATTTTCGACAATTTTTTTATATTCGTATTCACTTTTATTTGTTGGAAAAATGCATTATGAACCACTCAGCAATTGATAACCAAAATTCTAAAATGTGTGCGATAACCGCTTTTTTAAATTACATTTGGAATGATTAACTTTAGTTTAAAGGTTAGGGTCGCCTTTCAATGATACTTTAGTAACGAAGTTTATAAAAAAAAAATCGAAAATTTCAGGAAATATCGTAACTATAAGGAAAAATCGTAATAACGGATTTGGTTACTTTGAATTGACCTTTAATTTAAATTCAAAATTAAAGGGTTTTTCAAAAAATAATTATGACCATTAAACTTATAAAAATATTCTCTAGCAAAAAAGTTGTGCTCTAGAGAAAAATGTTGTGCTCTTATAAATTAAAAAAAATGCACGCTGAATATTTTTTTAATAAATCTAATTATGTCCCCTTAATAATTCAAACGGGCTCTAATATTTTATGAATGTGCTCCAACTTTCAATGAATGTGCTCTAGGTAATGCAGAAGACAATGTGCTGGTTTTTTGATTTTTTTAGCGGACAAAATTGTATTTTTTAGCGTTTTTTAAATTTATAAGAGTAAATATTTTATTTAATATGAGTACAATTTTCAATTCCTTATAGGACAAAATTGTATTTTTTAGCAAAAGCTAATTTTTAATATTGAGGTTCATTAAAGAATTGTTTCAGATTAAAAAGAGCTAAAATTATTTTTAATTTAAAATAATGTAACAAAAACGTACTTTCTGTTATCGTATCCTGCTCAAACTTTGCAAGTAGATCGGTTTGCAGAGGTAAAATAATAAAATTAATTTTTTTTCTTAAAAAATTATAAATGATGAAGACTTTTTCTTGATTTGTAAAATCTTTCTAGCAAAATGTTTAAATCTGAATAAATGCAAAAAAACATACTGTATTTTTGCCCATTGTGCGGCGCGGCGTGTGTATCGTGATCTTAAGTACATGTTCTTCAATTATATATATAAATAGTATATATAAATTTATAAATATTGTATATATGGTGTTGCTGATTTATTGCTCGCGAGCACACACATATATACGAACATTTGATTGCAAGTTATGTTTGTGGATGTGTATTTGAGAGCACAACTAGCGCACGGTCTTGCGATTATGGAGTGCGCGGACACAAAACAACTACAAAAAACACATACACACAAACACACACACACACAAGCGGGGTCTTTTGAGAGCGCGAGCTCGAACGTGATAAGCACTCGTTAAAAGATTTATTGGTTTAGTGGAGCTAAACGACGGAATTAAGTGCCTTTTGAAATGCGACCACTTCTATAGAAGAGCTTTGAAGTTGTTAACTAAATGATGTGATGACGCGACCGACGGGTACAATAATTGTAAGTACATATATATATATTATATTATATATGTATTTATCAATTGGTGATAGTGTCTAATGAATTAAGTACATATATATAATTGAGTAATAACGGATTTTCAGATGCGTGCGTGTCATTAATAAATGAATATGTTTTCTATATATACCTGCATTGGTGTCGGATAAGGCGGCGGCAGACTTGGTGGCGGTAGTGCTGCTGGAGCCGGAGATGGAGCGGGCGGCGCTGGTCCGGCACCGGTGGTAGGTACGGGCACTGGGCTGGCACTGCCTCCCAGACCCAGGGGCCCGTTGCTGAGAGGCAGTCCAGTTGTGGGGAAGTCACCTTTCCGCGGCACCGTCGGACTGGGCGTTGTTGTTGCAACCTGTGCTGGCGTCGATGCAAACACCACAGACCCTCCATCAGAACCCTGAAATTATACAAAATAAGAGAATTACATTAATTTCATGTTTATTAAACCAAATATAAAAAAATGCTATTATATTAATATTTATATATACGCTCTGTCTATAAATAAACTCGCGTATTTAATATAATTGTGTGCAGGATCAATAAATATGTCAACATTTATGCGTGCCAATTTATTGTACGTTATTAACCGAGTAACGTTTTATATATATTTACTATACATTCACATTGCAATACGCGTGCGTCCGGCAAAGCGAGATATACATCAAAGTCGATAAATTTAGCTAATTAATATTGCATAATCATTTAGTAATTGACAATTAATTTAAGTGCAATTGGTAGCCGCCTGCGGGGTGCGCCACGACTGCACCGCGCGTTGCAGCGTGTTGCAACTGCGGTCGAAAACGCATACACTTGGGAGTCTAGTGGCGCGGCGCGGCACAACCATTTAAATAGTAATTAAAATAGAACGATATATAGTCACATATATACGCGGAATTTATATTAATCTTTGCAATTACAATTTATTTAAATTGTTTATGTATATTGATTATAAGAGGATGTTTTTGTACGCAAGGGTCTCCTGGAGTCACAGGCGAGAGGTCAGCTTAACGCTTAAAACATTTAATGGTATCTATATACAATTGGGCACATTGTATTCATTTGCGACACGCGTTCATCGAATGGTATTTGCACAATTAATTTTAATATACATATAAATATATTTAATATATATTTTAATATATATTTAATGCACAATGCATATTTCTATATAGATATAGATACTGTCAACTGTACAATAAATATACAGCATATATATTAATATATATTATATTATCGTACAGCAGCATATTATGAAAACATGAGTAATGCGATAATAAAAATATTAATTATATGCAACATTACCGCGCTGCAGCTCCCGCCGGCTGGCTGCACTCCACCGCGTGTACATACACGCCTGTAAATATGTGGTCATTTAATTCCATACATTTTGCACATAATTTGCGAATGCATTTCGAACATGAATTGGCAAAATTACCATAATTAATTTGTGGGTACACACTTACTGGTGGACTGTTGTGCGCATTGTATGAGATGCTGTTTATTTATAAATATATATGTTGCGCGCATATGCATTATGTGTCGTTGCATATATATATATATGCATTTATATTTATACAATAAAATATAAGTGAATGTCGTTTGCGCGCTTACAGTAAAACCACGAAAAGCGATATATAAACATACTATATAATATATGTATGTATATGTGTAAGAGTGTGCAATTATAAATTCAAAATCCTGCTTTTTTAAGGTAAGTGATTTAATTATTGTCAAATAAATTTTATAATATAGTCTTTAATTGTATGCCGCTTTAGTTTTTTTGAGATGACATTAAATATTATTTTATTAGCATTATTTCTAAGAAGTGTATAATTTTGTACATATAGTATTTAAAAACATTTGTACAAAATAAAATCTTAACTTTTAGAAAAAAAGAAAGATACTTTATTTTTAATAAATTATTGGATTATATATAATTATTTTTTTAAATTGCATAGAAAAAAACTTTTTAAAATAAAAATATTTTCAATAAAAAAAATACAAAACTTCTTTTTTTTTACAAAAAAAAACAACAAAAAAGTTTGAATTTTAGTTTGTTTTTATTATGGCACATTTTTAATTATTATTAAAAACAAATTTGAAAAAATATATAGGGTAGTTATACAAAAACTGACCTTTGATATTTTAGCAAAGGCAGGTTAAGTTATAATGTGACGTGTAATTTTGTATTCACAACCTTATCATCAATTTTTTTTATTATCACCTTGTTTTCCGGATATACGATTTGTTTTAATGTTAATAAAAGTTTTAATTCATTTTGCATAAAAAAAAAAAAATGCATTTTGCATTTTGTATTATTTTTAAATCGATATAAAATGTATACATAAATATAAGATTAGAATAAAGGTAAATATAGAACCACAATTTTCATTCAATTTGCAATTATTCATAATAATAAAATATAATTTGCCCATTTCGTGTTTAACACACAATTTCGAAAACTATTATTTAATCAAACTAATTGTCTGT
>JAAAKO020039163.1:0-12339 GCA_010015015.2 Bolitophila cinerea
ATACATATGCATCAGTTTTGGACGTCCTAATGCGTTATTATATTTTCAAAAAGAGGGCAACTCGTTATTTTGGTGCTCTACCATAAAAAAAAAAATATATATATATATAAATATGTACATATACTAGTATGTAATGTAAATTATATTATATTATCTGGGAAAATACAGGATTAATATTTGTTACTTTTATGATTGATATTATTATGCATAATTAACCGATAATGCTTATTAGTTGATTAATTGTCCTTATATTTATTGCCATTTAATTAAAAAATCATATCAATTCTGTACCATGAAAAATTAATTTAAGGTATTTTTATAATAATATTATATATATTATGATGATTTTGATCTACCTACGCCTTGCCGCCCAGCCATTGCTATAAACAATAGAGTTTTGGACTAAAATAAATAATGCAAAAAAATAAAAAAATCGGATTATAATTTATGTGCAAGTAAAGGTTTTTTTTATTGAGCTTTTCGCCATAAAATTAGTGATACCCGATGTCACTTATTACAAAAATTACATTTTTATTTTACACAATAAATTAAATATATAAAACAATAATTGGAGCATGTTTGTTTACTTTATAGACATGTAAAATAGTTTATTTAAAAAAATATATATATTTCGGATATTTATATGAACTCTTTTAAGTCATGAAACAGAAGGTAAAGAGTTAGCTGATGCGATAGCCAAAATTACAATTAATCCAACACTTAGATATAATGGCAGACATAAAAAGTAAGAATATTAAAACCTGGCAATTAATATACGAAGAAGATTCCAGAACGAAAGTTATGAATCATTATATTATCATGAATCACATCCCAATAAAACCATGGTTTGATGAACACAATATAAATGGTATACCTTAATAAAAATAATATCGAGACTAAGAACATTTAGTTTTTGGTTCATTTCGTTTGTTTATATTGCTATTTTCATTTATTAAGAACCAGCTGTATATATATTTTATTATGTTTATCGTGGCAATATTTCAAATTATTAAATAGATAAATGAAGAATTAATAATCATTAAAAGGTTTCAATGTGCTGTTTTTGAAAATATAGCTATTTTTGAAGGCTAAAGCTTATATCACACTATTGGCGAAATACGACAATATTTGGTGCAAATCATAAAAAAACATAAAAATATTCTACCCTGCTTTAAAATTTATATTTTTTAAGATTTGCACTAAAAATTGGCGCGTTTCGTTTCAGCTTAGAAACCTACAGATATTCGAAAAACTTTAGCAGGCCATCAACATCAATCACCGATCCCAGACATCAGTATTGATAACTTGACACAATATTTCCTTTTCATATTTTAAATTGTAAATCAAAAGAAAAAAATTAAATTAAAATTAAATTATGGAAATTTTAAAAATAAAAGAAAAAAAATGCTAGTATTAATTTTTAAAATAATAACTCTTATCAATAAGGAATATTATTTTATGAATCCTTGGATATTATTAATACTTATTATACTATTTTGTATTAAAAACAAAATAATCTTATATTATATACATAGATATTTTACTGAACATAATATAGTTATAATAATTATACAAGTAAAACATATTTTTTAAATATACTGGGTCTTCCAATAGGTACTTCCGAACTTTGATAGTTGAAAGCGGCCATATTGTTGAAGCTCCATCTGACAAATTGGCTGTCAGTTATTCAGTCTATTTTATTTATTTTTATTTATTTATTTATTGCTGCACAAATGGCATTGGTCTTATAAAACAGTATTTGACAATACAGCTCAGCAAGGGCTGGGGAATATAACAATTTTAACTAGGTTCTAACTTAATTTATAAAACAATATGTACAATATACAATAATGATAAAATGAAAACAAAATACTGGTAGTAGAAAAATGGAAGAAAAGAATCAGAAATCATAGGTTGATTACATTAATTATTAAACAGAAAATTTTAGCTTATTATACAAATATTAAGGGCATCGGGTGTCAAGAAGTCTAAATAAAAATGCAGGATTGTAGACAGACATAGTGTTTTAAAGATAGCGAAAGAATAACATTACGTTTATTGCCCAAATTATCAAATTTTTGCAATCGGAACACAAATCTTGTATAAGCATTAAGTGCACGCTTGAGGATATTAGATGTCGTAGATCTTAGTTCGCCCATGGCAATTTGTCCATATGATAATATAGGAACAAGAAAAAGCGCGATCCAAAAAAAGATTATTTTTGCAGACACCATTCGGAAATGCGATCAAGATTATTTTGCAAGGAAATTAGATTTTGAATAACTAAAATTATAGATTTGGATATCGTCGGCGAAGAGGTGATACCTAATTTTGGCTATTAGGAACTGTAGGCAAGTTATTTATAAACATTGAAAAAAGTATGGGTCCGAGGACAGAGCCCTGAGGAACACCAGAGGCGATTGGAAGAAAATCAGAGTGAATACCACTAATGTAAACACATAGAAAACGATCACTCAACTAATCACAAATAAGGTTAGCAGCGGACGAGGATAAGAAAAATTGGGACTGGAGTTTATTACACAGGGGATGGTGTGGGACACAATGTCAAACGCTTTCGAGAAGTCAAGAAGAATTGAAAGAGCGCAGTGTTTTTCATCGAGATTACGTCGGATATCATCAGTCACGTTGAGCAGGGCAGTGGAAGTACAATGACCTGAGCGAAAACCAGATTGAAATTTATTGAGGAGATTTTGGCTTACTAGTTAGTCTTCAATATGGCTCTTGATAATCTAAAAAATCTTTGATATTGCAGTAAGGATACTTATTGGACGGAAGCTTTTATTCTAATAGGATCTAGAGTTTTTGTAGATTTCCAGGATTTAGGAAATGGCAAAGACATTAGACTAACATTAATGATATGCAACAAGTAAGAGACAATTATGGGAAATAACATTTTTACAAAATGAAGGTATGCTGTCTAGGCCAACGGAAAAGGAAGAAATTTTTGAGATATTATGGATGATATCAATTTGTGTTAATTTAAACGAAAAACGTGTTTCTTGAGCAAAGGAAGAAGGATGCGGATTGGATTGAATTTGGGAGATTGTCGGAATTAAAGAAACGAGGTAATTATTAAATGAGTTGGTAGTGAATGGTGGAATTGTTTTAGAATTAGAATTAGAATTAGAATTACATATATTTTTTAAGTTATGCCACAATACGCGAGACGGCAGATTATGTTAAAGGAGTGGAGAATAATATACTTGTTTGGATCTGCGTATTGCTTTGTTTCGATATATTTTAAAAGTGGAAAAGGATGCGTCTGTTGGATTCAAGCAAATTTTGCAATGTCTCTGTTTAATAAAAGTTTTTTTAATGTTTGAATCAAAGCACGGCTGTGTATTATAGGGATGTTATTTATGCTGTTTTATGCAGTTTTGATTGCCAACTGTTTTTGCCCTGATTTGGATAACATAAACACAAACGACATATGAACATTATATTTACGAGCGATTTAAGAACATAATGGCATTGATGAGCGTTTTAAACGAATAAATTTTTTCGATGATATCTCACACATACTTTGATTTATTTTAATTTAAATGGGTCTACCCTAATGCTGGGTCTTCGCATTTGTATCTCATATCTATGAATTAATGCATTTCTTTATTTTGTTATATTATAAAAAAACATTTGAATTCCTTTAATTAGTTTTGCGTGTCTGTGATCTAGCTTGGTTGCTTGCACGGATTCTAATAAGGCCTAATTAACCAACTTCCTGATGTTCAATCGAGCTGAAAATTGGCTCAAGTTGTTGCCGATGACAATGCATTACATTGTTTTTTAGTGTTGATTAATTATTTTTTAATTACTATCTACTTAATTACTATCTACTATCTACTAATACTGCTGTCGTAATATGCCCTTTAGGTTGGCTATAAGCAAATTGGTATAAACAAGTTTTTGCTCCGGAAAAACCCGGCGTAATTAAGTAAAAAAATCTGGGATGCAAAAATATATTTTCTTTTACAATTTTCTTTTAAGCTGTGATCCAAATTTAGATTTTCTGGGATGTAAGGTTTGGGCCCTGATACTAGATGAAGGGCGGACAGACGGATGGACAGAGCGGGATTATAAGTATTCTCATATTATAGCTAAGCTTGAATAGAAGCCTAAAAAGCTTTTAGAAATTTAATCAATTTGCATTATATTGAATTATATAATTATGATAAGACATAATAATTACTGTGGGGCATAAAAATTGCGTTGGGACGTAAATTGAGGGGCGGCGAAGTGTTATCCATCTCGGCTACTGGATCTTGAATCTAATATGAGACTGAAAATAACATAATATAATGATATGTTTATTTAAAGCCGATATATTCGTCTTAGTACGTCAATAATTACCTGAACTATTAATATTCCAAATAATAAACAAAAGCGGATTGTTTTGACATTTTACCATATGCCTAAGTTTATTCATTAAACACCACATGCAAATAACATGTTTGCACACAACCAAACACATTATGCGCAGCTTAACATATAAAACAATATGCCTAATACTAACGAAAGCTTTCTGGAAACAGCTTTTGGCGAGAGTTTATGAGTGAACGCAAATTCACACATTCGGCTCCAGACATGCGCTCTTCATAAACACTTCACTTTATTTGACACATAAAGTAACAATTAATTTCTTAACCCGCTTAAGTAAAGTCTCAGTCGTTCTCTATATAACAGCCTAACACAGTCTCACATCCCAAACACTCCTCCGACACCATTCCAATATGTGACGTTGGGTATTGGGGAGCACAACGCATATGCCTGCCGAATTTGGTGCCGCTGAACATGCGTTGCGTCCGTCGCGTCGCTCCGCCGTCGTCGTTACGTATCCGAGTCGTTGTGTGTTGACGTAATCGCATATGTCATAAAGTCATTAATGTCGCACTGGCTAAGTGAAAAAGCGTTTTCTTGCACTATACGACTTTATTATGGAAATCTAATATAGAGAAAGGAAAAACCATTAAATAAAGTTGCCAGTTTGACAAATTTTAGTTTTTGCACTATGTACACGCACACACACACACACACACATACACACGTACACAAATACTTGCACAAGAGCAGTGCGCACATACACACACAGACACACAGCCCCGAAAGTGGCGCAGGTGTGTATGCTTGCTGGCTGTTAGTGTGTGTGTGTGTGTGAGTACTTTGTGCAGTGCTAGTGCACAGAATCAACTCTTAGGCGTGCCAGTGCCCCCAGAACCACCCGTTTAAATATATCGCCGGTATTAAGGAACGGAATTTCCCGACATTAAGTATGGGTATATGTGTGTGTATACTTTATGTATGTATTGTGTACGTGTATATAAAGTACCCCGTGCCAGTGGTTACCCATTATTATTAGTGTATATTCATATTTGGGGAGTTATTATTCACAATTTGTTTTTTATTCTCGCATACATACATGTATGTATATATATATATACAATATATAAACCATATATTATATAGTACGTATCACGGTCGCCAGGATGAGGAATGCTAATTGCACGAGGCTCTACGTTTTACTGCGGTCTTATTATGTAAATAATATATTGTCTTTCATTTTGTAGGCGCGTGCGCGCAAGGCTCGCGGGGATCGCGCAATTGCTGTGTGATTTATTTGAGCTAGGTGCACTCCTGGCCAGGATTTGTTGTCTCTGCGAGCAGGACGCCTCGCGGTTCTGTTACGTCCTTACGGGACGCATATTTTATTGGATTAGTTAAAATTATTGCATATAATTAAAATCAAGATTATTTAAGGGCATTGTATTTTTACAGGTAATTACTTGGATAATATTGGTATACAGACAATATAATTAGCTCTTTTAATGTTATTGTTTTTTTTATATATAATCTATCGGATATTAAAGTATAATAATTAAAGCAAGAGTAAAACACGATTGGGTCTTAGGCTTACATTTTCATATTAAAAAATTCTGGGTAGAATCTCTCTAAATTGGTCGTCGCAAGACGATATCGCAATAGATGCATTTCACGTTAAATCGGATATCATTGTATGAAAATTGGAAGGGAGGTTTTATTTATTTGAATTTGTTATTTAAATAGATAAAAAATACCCATAACTTTTTTTCTCTTACTTTTAAAGATATTGGGTAACATTTCATAAAAAATGCTTTTTTGTAATCTTTTTTTAATATTTAACTGCAATTAAAAAAATTTCAGTAAATTATCCATATAGATTCATTTTTTTTTTTAATATTGCAGCCAAACAGACAATAACACTCTTTTCAGTTTTTTCAGGATGTTTTTTATAATACATTAATTAAAAAGGAATCTACAATTTAGCTTACTCCATATAATTCAATAGTGTCCACTAAATAATTAAAAATGTTCCACAAAAACCTTTTGCGCTTTGCGCATATTTATAAAAAGAACAAAAGCTCTTTTATTTGGTGGTCTGGTTGGTCATTTATGTTTTTGGAACACATTTTTCTCGGAGTACACTGTTATTTCAAGGAGAATATTTTTTTTGGAGCACTTTAGTTTTTATTAAGAAGCACATTTTTTTGGAAATCGATTTATTTTGTGTCATTAAAAAAATATATTTTTTTGTATTTTTACGACAATACAAGCGAATAAACAGATTATTTGTCATTTACTTTGTTGTCGACAAAGAAAATATAAGGATATCAGAAAATATCCGTCGTCGCACAGTGAGAACTTTTCAAGAATTGTGGCCAAAAGTGTATTTTAAAAATTTCTAGGCGACATTTGAAATTAGAACGTTTTTTTTCTTATGGAAAAATCTTTTAGTTTCTTCAGAATTTTGAATTTCACAACATTTTTGAAATAGACCCGCCCTTCAAAGTACCGAAAAATTTACAGAATCAAGCAATTTTGTTTATTTATTGAAAAGTGTGAAAAAATAATAATACTTTTTAAAGCAATCAACAGAATAAAAGTTTTTGAGTTAATTTTTTTTTGTTTATATAATAATCCGGTCCATCATAGAAAATGGTGCTATAGTTCTCAAAGTTTTGTCAAATTATCGATTTTTAAAAATTGAAATGATCCAAAGGCTTCTTCACCAAAACATAATTGGTAAAGCAGGCGAGCTAGCTAGAGAGGCGTGCTTTGATGGGGAGGTGCTCCCAAACCCCCCACATTCAATGCAAAGCTGGCAAAATTACTGGGAAACTGGAGAACTAGGAAGTTTCTGCTTCTTAATCTTCCTTACGGTTGCGCTCAAGGTCTGGTATGTAAGGTTCGACCAGCCATCGTATAGTATTCAGCCAAATTGCCGCAAACCATATAATGCTTAAAGACAACACTCACAGAAACAATATTATAACAAATTGCCCACTTTGTGAACACTGCAGAGAATATGATCATGTTTTGTGGACATGTCCGGCAAGATCCCATAACAGATCTAACATGGTAGATTACCTTCTCAACAATGGATACTCCCATCCTTTCCATATTCGAGACATTATATCCAACCCAGATGACAAAACCCTAGACCACATTTACAGCTTTATCAACGAAAATAAGATCCGAATTTAGCTTTAAGTTGAAATTTTACAATTATTATAATTGATATCTTTATAATTTCATGTACATTATTCCGGCTTTGCTAAAGTGGTTAAATAAATGGTAGGACTCTCAAAGTTGCCAGGGGTTTCTTCACTTTAAAAATGACACATTTTTTAAGTGTAACATTTAACTTTTTTTAGGAAAAGGAGTTAAAGAAATCTGAAGTGTGTAAACAAACTTAAAACACCTTTGTTTTTTATTTAATTTTTAAATCAATTCTTTTTTCTAAATAAAATATTTTTTTTTAAAAAAAACATTGGTTTTTTACTATGTTTATTGTTTTTTAACTTTAGCCTTAAATTTTAAATAATCCTTATGTTTTTGAATGAAACATACCTTTACATTACTTATTGAATTCTAAACAAAAAATAATAAAAAAAACTTAAATAAAAACTTTCAATGCTCCACAGCTATCCCAAATGACTTCGTAGAACTTCCATTTTTTTTTACTGAAAGGATATCGTAAATGTAATAGAACATCCCACTTTACTTTTTTGTTTTGTTGGAAAAATATTTTACAGGGCTACTACTTTTTTGCCTAAACTCAAAAAATTTCCCCAAATGGCTTCGTAGCAATTCCAAATTATTTTTTCTGGAGAGCTATCGTAAAAAAAATGCCCACCTCACATTTTTTAGTTGGAACATTATATTACAGGATATTTTTTTTGTCTAGCTCCAAAATTATCCCTCCATGGCTTATTAGGACTTCCAAATTATTTTTACTGATAAGTCATTTATAAATACATAGAAACACACACTTTATTTTTATGTTCAGTCTAAAAGTTATTTTACAAGGTGTTTTTTTCTGTGCGTATGCTCCACAACTTCACCTAAATGGTTGCTTTTTAACTGAATATCCACTAATTGATAAAAATGCCCACCTCAATTATTTTTATTTTTACTGATAAACCATTGCAAATTTATTAGAAATGCCCACCACAACTTTTTTTGTTTGGTCAAGAAGTTGTTTTACATGAACGTTTTAAAATGCTCCACAGCTAATCCCAAGTGGCTTCGTAGGACTTCTAAATTATTTTGTATTTAAAGCTATTGATAAATTATTAGAAATACTCAACACAACTTTTTTAGTTTGGTCAAAAAAATATTTTACAAAATTAATTTCAAGTAAATATTATATAAAAACCATACGGTTATCCGTCTGTAGTGACGGTTGCAGAAACAAAGGTTTTCTCCGTCAAAAGTTCCACGGTTTCTTATCTTATCTTATCTTATCTTATCGGTTTTGGAGTGACCACACTATAAAGGAGAAACCGTCTGATTATCCGTCAGTCTGATCGTATATTAAATTATGTATTATTTATATTTACATTTTTTCTATACTTTTGCCTCAATCATTTTGAAAGTTGCTAAATTTGTAAGGCTGATAACACATGGTTGGGGCAAAGCGCAAATTTTTGTGCGAATCATAAAAAATATATAAAAAATATTCCGGTTACCTTTATTATATTTTATATTAAATTATATTTTTCATGATTTGCACCAAAAAATAGCGCGTTACGCCAATAGTATGATATCAGCTTAAGGCTCATTAACAATTGTGTCAACATTTTCTTTTACTTTGAAAAAAAAATTACACATACTATGTTTGCATGTTTCAATTAATTTTATCATAACATTTTCGATACAATTTCTTTTAATTTCCAAGAAAAAATGATAAATAAAATACTAGATAAAATAGAATAACCAAATTTTACTAATCTTTTTTTACAACGCTTTCTCATTAGATTACGCAAAAAACACCCCCCTCCCCGCCACTAATCTAAATAGGGGTGTATAAGATCTATATATAATTAAACAAAAGAAATAACATTCAGTGTACACAATAGCAAAAATCCTGTGTACATTTTGTATAATGTTTCGCTGCCAGGATGGCTATGTGTACATTATTCTCGGGCGCCTTTGCCGAATGCGTTTGCTGGGCCTTTGGATTGGGAGCAGTCGACTCCATCGACGCCTGCCGCAACAACGTACATATGCTTAGGCACACACACATACACACACGCACACCACATTGCGTTCGCGCACACAAGAAAGATAATCAAAATCGCGAAAAGTAAAACATAAGTAAGACAGATCGGTGACATTTTTGAGTGATTAAACAAAAACCGTCCTTTTCTCAACGCTGTTCAAATAAAAAAATATGTTTTTGTTTGTTTGCCTTTGCCTTTTACTTTGACTGCGTGCACTGCGAGCATATTGTATACCCACCCCATACATATTCCTCTCTTATTTCCTCTTTCCAGTCAAAGATCCCCTTGTTTACACAATATTTGCTTGCACGCGCGCGGTGCATTTATTCATGCTATTATGGTATTATATCTAACACACACACACACAGACACACACAAACACACGTATATAATTTATAAACAGAAAACATAAACATCGCATTTCATTGCACAAAAAAAGATTCTCTTGCGTGCGTCCTCGAAAAATAAAAAGAATAATCTGAACGCTCTTTGATTTAGACATGATATGAATGTTTATGCGCGCATCCTTTATCGTCCGCCGACGCGCGTCCGCACTCCCCCCCACCCCCTCTTTGGTTATGTTGGCGTAACGCATAATGAAATATGCGTTATATTTGTATATATGTATATAAATATTGTTTGGAATGTATTTATGCGTTCTGTAAACCTCGGTGCACAGAAAATACTATACGAACGCGCCCTTTCCGAGCACAAACAAACATACAACAAAAAAAAATTAAAAATATAATATAAATAATAAAAAACGAAGCTTCCATTCCTGCCACACCGCATCACCCCAACAAACACATTTTTTGTTGTTGTATATCTACCTACATAAATTATATAGCCACGAGGTACAGATAGAAAAAAAAACTATGCAAAATTATTGAGATACATTTTGTTTGCGCTGCTTTGCGATGTTTTGCGATGTTTTTCATTAACACTAGTTTGGATTGCTGAGTTGCAAATTACTGTGGCGTACACATGGCTTACATGCCACTGTTATATGCGCCAGCAGAAGCCAGAGCCGGAGCCGGAGCCAAAGTCAGCCACCCATTCGTGTTCTTTTTAATTTTACCAATTTTTTTCTACGTTTTTTATGGTATATACTCTATATTATATATGTATTTATTTACAGTGAGCACATTTTAATTTGTATGCGCTGATGGAGCGCAAGGTTTATTACTCGTATGGTGAATGAGTTTTGGTGTGTGCACTCAACGAGAAACTTTGTGGAATTGATGATGATATAGGACGAAGGGCAAGAGGCACGTATGGTGGCTGATGGGGTCTATAAGGGTAAGGTCTGATTGCAATAACCGTATTATGACGAAGTATTTACGGAAATGTCTATAAGCTTAATATATGAATATCAGAGGTGGGATTTCAGTGGGATCGCTAGCGATCAGCGATTTCTATATTATATTAACGTCTAATTAAACAAAGTTGAATATTTTTGACATAACTATTTTTTACAACTGCCTCACACATTTCTATGGCATACTTTTAACAAATATATATACATAATCATAAAGGTTTTTTACCCTAAAATAGTCATATAACAAAAACATCCCAAAACATAGCCTATTTTTAATATTTGAGGTCAAGGTACAAAAAAAAAAAAAAAACTTATAGTATATGTACTACTACAAAAAATGTTGATATTTTTAAAATTTTATTTTAGTTTTTGGAATATCATATAAACAAAAAAAATCAAAAGTTATTATGTTGTTTGCTTTAAAAAGATAGATTTTAACTTTTTTTGGAACTTTAAAGAGGGTCTAGTACAAAAATGTTGTGAAATTTTAAATTTTGAAGAAACAAAAAGATTCATTGAAGATTTTTAAATAGGAAAAAAAAACAAATTTCAATGGTGCCTTTATGTTTTCAAAAGAGACTTTTAGCCACAATTCTTAAAAAAAGTGTGTGCAATAAAATTATGTATAGATAAATTTTTTTTAACAATATTTCGCTATTTTGTCGAAATATATATAACTATAAAACTGAATTTTGTATTTTCTTTGTTTCAAATTATATTTGGATGTGTTATTATTTTTATCATTATTTATCAGTGTTTTTTTTTTAATAAAATACGGATTATTGAAATGTTTATAAACTCCAATATCATATTAAATAAACATTCGGCCAAAAAATTAAGAAAGTTTTCTTTTTTATTAGCTGCAATATTTTTTCAAAAAATAAACTACATGTTTTTTTAAATGGTCGTTAAAAATTTAAAAAATCATTAAAGGAAATGTTTTTTTATTTAATTTTAAAATATTCTTTATTTTATATTTTATGTTATATTAAAGATTTAAAATTTAATGTCATATTAAACATCCTGAAAAAATAAAGAGAATGTTATTAAATTTTTATTCAAAAATACAACTATATGAATTTTCTTAAATGTAATTAAGGGCATACTTGTAGCTAATTTTTTGAAAAAATATTGCAGCCAAACAGAAAATGACTCTCTTTTTATTTTTTGCAGGATGTTTAATATAACATTGAATTTAAAAAAAAATTGAACAGTGTTCGTAAAGTATTTTTTTGTTACTTTAAGGCCATTTAAAAAAATAAAATCATGTAGTCTATTTTTTGTAAAAATATTACAGCCAAACAAAAAAAATACACACTCTAATTTATTTGTAGGAAGTTTAATATTTAATATTTAATATTTAAATTTAATCAATTTTCTATTGAATTGCAAATTTTAAAGAAAATCAGTCTTTAGTTCTTTTAGAATAATTTTTCTAATCCAACGTCACATGTCATTTTGGCC
>JAAAKO020039174.1:0-12339 GCA_010015015.2 Bolitophila cinerea
AAAAACCAGGCATTACCCTAGGGTCGATGAAAATTTCGCATATTATCGAAAAATTCATTCAGCTCTAAAATTGTCCCATTGAGATATTTTTGTAAAAACTATTTTGATTTTATCGTTTTATGTATATATCGAAATAAGTGCAAGATTTCATAAAGATGGCAACCGAATTAGGATTTATTTTTACGATTTTGCATGACCCTAAAGTAGTTGAGTTTTCTGGAAAAAGTCAATCGGCTCTAAAATTGTCAGATTGAGATATTTTTGTGAAAACTCTTCTTAGTTTAAGGTACAAATCTATATGCATGCAAGTTTTCATGAAGGTTGGACAGATATCAAAAAAATCGATTTTTTTGACGTTTTTTCATGAAAAAAGTCGATGAAAATTTCGGATTTTGTCAAAAAAAATTAATCAGCTTAAAAATTCTGCAGTATATTTGAGACCAAAATCATGAAAAATATTTTCAAACAAGCTAAATGAACACTCATCTCCTTGATTGACTTGGTGCCAATATTGTTGTTTGCGCAATCCCCAGATAGAAACAATGATTTTTTTGCATCATTCGATTGACCACGTTTTGACCAGAAATTAGAAAAAATAGATTGACAACATTTTTTAGTTATTTCAGAAATAATTTCGTGGCCCAACTTCACATTTTATCCCAAATATAATATGCGTATTTTTGCGGCAATGGATTGACTTATGATTGCTAGGGAAACCGTTTCTAAGATACAGGTCCAGCACGTAGGCCACTGAGTGGGCCCATTGTGCTATGTGTGACTACTGTTAACAACTAATAATTTTAATTAATTACCCTGAAAATTTGAAAGTGCCAACTTCACGTTTGCACGCACCGACCCAGATTTAAAACAAAGTTTTTTGCGGCAATCGATTTACCAACAAACAAACAAATAATACCAACTATATGAGATAAATGTGAAGTTGGCTCTCGAAACTTAATGTTGAAGCTTTTTTAACCGAGTGTAGTCAATCAAAGTTAATAATCTTATTATTGAACTTATTTTTAAAATATCGTTTTAACTGAGATCAAAGTTTTAAATTGCCATTTCGGTTTAAAAGTGGTAAATCAAATGATGAAAAAACAGTTTTTTATTTGGGGAGGATTTTTAGGTTCCTTCCAAGCTTTTTCAACAATTTCAAAATAATTTAAACTGTATGAAATTATAATTCATTTACTTAAACTCAAAATATACGTAATTTTTCAAATTCAGGTCAAATTTTGACTGAATAGAGAACTCGTTAAAAAAACAATTATTTTATATTCTTTATGCTTAATAAAACACTATTTTATAAAAATAAAACATATATAAAATAATATATCTAATATAAATGTCATGTGAATTGACTTTCAAGCAAAAAGCTAACATCACAAAAAATGCGTGCAAGCGAAGTAGTTGCGGACACTAATACATACATCATATATTAAATGTCAAATGTTGTCAATTATTAAATATTGTTTCCATTATTACTTTCATAATAAAATAATTTATTTTAAATATTGTGGAAACGGCAAAATTATTTATATAAATTTGAAATGCCGAGGAAGGCAAGAAGTATTTCTTAGAAAAGCTTCACGGCATTAGCTCAATAACATTTCAAAGGTAAAGTACACTAAATATATATGAACCGAAATATATTCGGTTTCATTTTAATGAAAAATCTATGTAAGAAATAATAAAATTATATTTATATCAAAATATAGAAGCATGAAATCAGCATGTTTGAAGATGATTTTTTTTTTAATATGGATACTAGGAAAATGAGTTATATAATTGGTATTATTTTTACTGTTTGCCTAAAAAAGGTACTGCATTTTTGAAACTATGCCTCCTAGTAAAAGAAATTGATCAATATATTTTAAATAATCCTACAGTTCTATCTATTTCATTTATAATAGATCATTTAGGAATACAAAATAGATGTTAAAAATGGTCCATTTTACAGATCATATACTTATAAAAGCCTAAACGAACAGCTCAAAGCGACATAAGGTTAAAGGAAAAAAACTTAAAATAAGTACAATTAAATTAGATTTATTTTAATTTGAAATACATGCCTACTAAACTAGAAGACGAACGTAGACGCATGTACATTTAGTCACTTTAATATTCGGACACACACCAAAAATGAACTAAAGTACCATTAAATTAATGTTTATAAAATAACTTAGTTTTTATTTTGAACTACGTTGTGAAGTTCACGGAGTGTATATCTGGAAGAATAACTTAAAAAAATGGTAAATCAAAATAATTGTAGAACTTTAATCAAAACTCTTTAAAAAAAAACCTCATTTTAATATTCGGACAATTTTTATTTATTTTGTTACACTTTCCAATTTAAATAAGCCTAATATTTAGTAGGTTTACCATTACTTTCTATTACTCAATTTAGATGTTTCTGCATCGATCTAACAAGTTAATTTGTGTATTCTCTTCCAATTTTGCTCCATTCAGCTTTTAAAATATTCTTCAAATTTATTAGAAATTTTGTGTTTTCCCAAAGATTTTCTATCACATTTAGATCAGGGGGGTGTGGTGGCGTATCTACAACTTTTGGACAATTATAAAGCAGCCATTCACGTACTAGGTATGATTTATGTTTTGGATCGTTATCCTGATAAAAATGAAATCGATCCAATATACCCAGTTTTTCAAATTGTCCCTTAGTATATTAGGGTACATGTGCTTGTCCATATTTCCTTCGATGAACACCAAATTCCCAACACCAGAGGACGAAACCGTAAAACCGTTACAGAACCGTTAACATGTTTGACTGTCGGGCGAAGATTTTGAATTTTCATTTCTTTGTTCGGTTTTCTCCAAACATTCACTCTACCATCACTTCCAAAAATGTTGAACTTGCTTTCGTCAGAAAAAAATACTTTATCCCAAAAGAAATCGTCTTTGTCCCGGTGCAGTTTTGCAAAATTCAATCTTTTTTTCATGTTTACGTCATTAACAAACGGCTTTTTCCTGGAAAATCGTCCATTTTAGCCACACTCTCGAATAGCTCTTCGTACAATTTCTGCATGGACGACTTTTCCATTAAACACCTCAAGCTCAGTTTTTAAGATCGGCGCACTTATTTTAGGATTTTCTTTAACTCTGCCCATAATCATCCGTATGTTCAACAAAGAAGCAATTTCACGGTATGTTTTTCCTTTTTCGAAATTGAAAATCACTAATTGCCTTTGCTCGAAGCTGGTATTTTTACCTTTATTGCTTATCATATATATTTTTAAGAATGTTGTATTGCAAAAAAATTACTGTCATTTAAAATCGGTAGCATGCCTTTTATACACGTTTTGTCCATATTTTGTGCAACTTGATTATTTTGTCCAATTATTAAAGTTAGGGTTTTTTAAAGAGTTTTGATTAAATTTCTACAATTATTTCCATTTACCATTTTTCTTAGTTATTTTTCTAGATATGTACTCCACAAACTATCATCTTTCTATCTTAGTTCAAAGAAAATCTAAATTGATTTAATATAACTTTATTAAATTATTGGTTTGTGTCCGAATATTAAAGTGACTAACTTTAGTTAGTAATTAGTAGCAATCTTCACAACCGAAAGATTTCTACCTGTATTAAAACGAATCTTGACAAAACCAAAATTCAAATTATATCCTTTGCTTGGTTTTGCTGCTATTAATTTTCCACAAAAAAATAAATGTTTAGCTTTATGAACCATTAAATGTACCATTTCTTTGAATATGTATCACATTAAAATATCTCCTGCTTACTATCTTGATTGTAAAATGACACCAAAGAGACTAACCAACAAGTCATTAAAACTTTAGCATCCTCTTTAGTGACTAATTGTGAAGGAAAATTAGACGCAACGTAATGACGGCTAGGTTGAAGCTCTTCAAAGTATCAATCAATATGTTCGGTACTTTTTGTATTTTTTTGATGGTAGACAAATTATAATTTGAGTGTATATTTGCTATTTTTGTTGAAATTTTTGTTATAGACATAAATTGTAGCTCAAATTTAGCTCAAATTTAATAAGCTATAACTTACCTATCATAAGTTTGCGCATATTTTTTTTAGATTCGTCATGCAGGCTTCACCGTCTATTATTTATAGCCAATCCTTATCACTCTCCTAAAGGTTGTGCTACGGGTAACAATCACAAATTTTTCTACCTGTGTAATGTGTGTTAAATATACACTACAATTAAAGGATTGGATTATATGTGTTGAATGTATTTATTTTTACTCAATATTGTGAAACCTAATTCCTACTAAAAATACGGATTGGCATCTTTTTTATGATAAGTATTCATGTTGTCCCCCCTAAATACGATTTTTTCCTAGGAAACTTGAGAACCTAAATTATATACTGTATATATAGGCTTGTTCAGATTTTTTTCGATTTATATAGATTTCTTTTGTTTATTTTGTATATAACTCCAAAATAAAAATTGTGACTAATTTTGTGTGTTTTTTTTAATTTACTACAGAACGGCTTGTTTTACAAAAAAAACTGTTCTACAATATTAAAGATTGACTAAAATTATATATAAATAAGAATATTATGCGATATCATTTATCAAAGATTTAATACAGCTAACGCAGCTCTGTCAATATTGTTCTAATAATAAAACAATTTAAGATAAAAAAAACTTAAAATCCTGTAAAAAATGGAAAAGCAAAATGTAAAGGAACTGTTAAAATGTTTCAAATATATATATATATTTTTAATTTGGGGTAAATCACTGTAAAAATGAGAACTTTTTGAACCCTTGAACCCAATATTATTTAAAAAACCTTCTTTTCATAAAAATAAAAAAAACATTTTTTATAATTATGTACGAGGTATGTAATGTATAACAATATTGTCCTTAATTCAATGAAAGTGGAGGGTGACATTATTTTACATATTAATATAATTTAAACATTTTATCATTTTTATTGGACTCAGCAATTATTTTGAATTGGTAACATTGAGTTTTATATTTTAGGCAGCACCATCTCCTGTGAGCCTGCAATCTTTATGACCTATGTGACCTATCTAACATTCAATATCTAAATTATTCGTAATCTTTGTAATAAATCACGTGACATTGTGCAAGATTGTGATTATATTATAGAACATGTCTAGAGGAGATCTGTAAAAACGATACGGGCCGATTTGCTGAAACCATCGATTGGGGCTACACCCAACCTTCTGTGTTTACCTTGCATACTTTTTTTTGGATCAACGTTATCTACATAAACACACTTGAATGCTCTACAGTCTACACCTATATAGAGTCTACTTTACAATATATAATATATAAAATTTAGTATGCAGTATACATTATAAATAATATTATTGGTGTGTGTGTGTATTTATTGTGTATGCATGAGTGTGCGTTATAAATATACGTGTATATACACACCGTTTTATCTATTTCAATTAAAACATTTATTCTGTTCACAGATAACACCGCAACAACGGCGCAACTTTTATAATCAGCCCAAAAGGAATTCGCGAAAACACAATAACTCCATTGCCAATCTTATCAGCTGCTGTAGATTGCGATGTGCGCCTGTGTGTGTTCCAAAATCATATAATAAAATAAATCTATGACAGTGCAAATTAGCGGTGAACCAGGTGCGGTCGTGTATAAAATAATTAAATTGAAATTATAAATTATTTTGTGAATAAGAAATAGTTATAAGCAATATCTCGTAATTATTTGCGGTGGTTCAGTGAATAGTGTATATAGTTGCGTTATGTGCAGTGTTAGCTTCAGTTGTAGTGTGTACGAGAGTTGATAAAAATGAACAGTAATCAGCACACAGGACCGGGGCCACCAGTTCAGCAGAAGGTGCCCTCG
Organism: Bolitophila cinerea; assembly: GCA_010015015.2. Lineage (NCBI taxonomy): Eukaryota > Metazoa > Arthropoda > Insecta > Diptera > Mycetophilidae > Bolitophila > Bolitophila cinerea. The sequence continues at coordinate 5,849 of JAAAKO020039174.1, forward strand.
GATCGTCTGGTGACGGGGCCATCATGCAAGGCATTGAAAACGGCCGTTTCGGCACTGTACTCGGTCGACGATTTTGTCATGGAGAAAATTGGCTCCGGTTTCTTCTCGGAAGTGTATAAAGTAAGTTTTATGTTAAATTTTTTTTTTATAATTTTAAACTTAAGTATTTAAATTTTTTTCACAAACATTTTTAATTTTTAAAGTTGTTCATTTTTTTAAGTACATTTATTAAAATGTAAAATACTTCTAATACTTTCTCAGACTAAACACTAAAATGTATAAAAGTACCAACTATATAAAAAATATAACAAAAACAACAAATTAAAAAAAAATTGAGACAAAAAACAAAGGATTATAATTTCTTTAATCCCAAACTACAATCAGCTCAAACACCGATAGAACAGCGTCTGTTCATGCTGCCTATATCAGACGATACATTTTTTGCTATGGCTCGCTCTGAGCACATACTTACAACTCTTATAAAGGTTCAGGATCTGTTTAAAGATCGACTGATTTGCCAAATCGCCTCACTGGAGAGATTAAAATCAAAAGATTGGTAACATCGTTACATGCTTTTGAGATACGATTTATGTCGTTAATTACGATTTATTAATTACGTCCGTAATTAACTCTGTACCTTCTCAAACGTAGAAAAACTAGTGAACAAGTCGTTCTGAATAGGACATTGAAGTCTAAAAGAGACAACAAATAAGGAGCACTATACGAGTATACAACTGATCAAACAAGAAGATAACACCTGCATTTTTCAATGAGCTCGTACGAACACAGTCATTGACTCGTTTTTTCCTGCAAGGTAGCTATATCACCAGCGCCAAAATTAAATGTAAGATTTTGGTGTTTGGTTCTGGGTTTTTCGGTGTTTGCCTACTTTTTTACATTTTTACATTTTTGTCTATCTTTTTTATTTTTATAATTTGAAAATAACAACATATTTAACACTATATTTAATTCTTTGCATTTTATTTTTTTATCAGCAAACTTCGATTTCGGAAAAACTTGTAGCTTGTAGGAGAGATGGATGGAAACTATTCAAATAGCTCTTTACAGAACTTTGAAAATTTCAAAATGTTTGAAGGAGAATGTGTCTTGTTGGAAGATCGGTTTCAAGAACTTTGTAAAGCATACTTCGTTTTGATGGGAAATATTTTAAAATTATGGTAAACTCAATAAAAAACTATTTAGTCATGACTACGTTTTACGCCATTTAAAATAGGATTGAGATAGCAATATGATAGCAAAAAAGATAATAACCCTCATTTATGGCTCATTTGCGGTAATGCACCGTATAAGAGAGGGAGAGAGAAAGAGACTAAGACAGAAAAATCATGTGCAAATGCTTGCGCGCGACTCTTAATTTAATTACGATGTTTACCTGCTTTTAAGAAATGCATTTTGCACGCCATTTTAATGTTATTTATTTTGAGATCTTGCCAGAAAATATAAATTTGCCGTTGCTTGCATTCGCGCAACTCAAAACACACAACGCATCACGTATATATGATGATATTGTGCTCTGTGCTGCCTCAAGTGCGCTCTCACTCACTCGAATTTATATATAATTATATATATATATATGTATATATAATATATATATAAATGTACTTTGAATTTGATCTGACTCACCCCGAGAGTTATTAAGATAATAATAATGTGGGTTGTTTTTGATATTTCGATTTTTGGTCAATTTATTTATTTCTGTCCCATCTAAAGTCTATAGTCCTAAGCCAATTATATTGCTAGTTTTTATCATTATATATATATATATATATAAATATATAATATTCAGTGGCGTACCATGTTATCTATATTTGTTATGATACACTTTGAGGAAAAAAGCAAATTGGAACGGGCACGTTTTTAAATAATAATAAAAAACAATAATATTTTTTATTTATAAAACCACTGATCAAATATACAAAATAAAACAAATTATATTTGTCAATTGGTTATAGGTTTTACATTTGTGTGTTTGTATTGCATTAAATACAATAATGCGCAATTCAAAAATTCCTAATTTATTATCATAACAATTGTATTGTTTATTAAGCTTGTTGTTGAAGAAGATTTTAAAAGTTATACTGTTGTGTTATTTATTCAGTCTTTTGATGGTCAACCAAATTCCTTCCAAATATGAAAATTTCAGGCATGATTTAAATACATACTGAACAAAAAATAATAATATTAAGCGAAATATCTAAAACAAATGTTTATAAGCTATATTATCTTGATTACCATTTAGCATTCCTGCATCCGCCATATTTTGCTGATCTTATCTAATTCTTAAACATATTTTGTAATTTTTCATATTCTCTGTTGTTATTTCCTCTATATTTGTCAAATAAAACCAACTACGGTGCTAATTTAATATCCACATAACAAACATACGTAATTGCGCATATACATATATCAATATTGAAGTATATTAAAAAAAAACATAATCTAGCTAAATATTCCACGTACTTATCTCTTATTACGCGACCGTTTTAATTGTATTTATACTAAATTATATTATGTAAGTGCCTCCGATCGATTTATTACCAGTATAGAGCGATAACGTGTCACGTGATTAGGCTCCTCAAGATCAAAGACAATCTTTTGACTTTGTATAATTTTGTATGAACAACAATATATACAAGTATATATAGTTTCAAGGCTGATTCAATATAATAGAGGAAAAATGTAAATAGATGTCAGTAATTTAAATTATTTGTTCAAATGTCAGGTTTAATGGCACCATTAAAAAAGTTCATGTATAACTCAACAAAGTTTTGTACTTTTTAATTATTTAAATTAAATTATTCTATCAAAATTAATTTAATTTATTATGAAATAAAATCATATCTACTCCGTTGCAAAAAAATATTTGATCAAAAATTTGCAATAAAAAGTTAGGTAAAATTCAGATAAAGTTCATGATTGATGGACGATATATGAGTGATAAGCCCATTTGTCAATGCTTATGTCGATTCAAATAAAAACGCTAAATATCAGGCATTACTGTTCTTTAGAATAAGTCTATTTTGTTTGTATTTTATAACAACATTTTTTAAAAAGATTATGCGTTTCTTATAAACTTAAAAACTGGTTATAGCAAAAACATTGCAAGTTTTTGATTTTTTTAAATTCAGGATTAAATTTATAGTTACAAAAAATATAGTCTTTTATAATTGAATTTGTTTTTATTTGTTTAAATATCTCAAATGATTTTTTTTAAATAAAAAATTACAACAATTAAAAATTAGAAATTAAATTTTCAATATCTTTGGTCATTACAATTTTTCATCAAAAATGGTATTGAATTATAAAACTAATTAAGATTATGCATATTACCTAGCTTATATGACTTGTAGATAATAAAATTGTCAACACTTCAATCTTTTTGTAAAAATATTGCTAACATGAAATTAGTATTGTAACCAAAAAATATTATTAACAAAAAAACATTTATGTTATATCTCTGATGGCCGACTAGGTATGTTAATTAGGTCATACAAGGGTTGATATGATTTCTTTTTCAAATATTTTTCCTTTTTAAATGATATTTGGGAGAAGTTTTAAAGAAGGCAAACTCTGGCCACTCTATATTGTAAAACACTCATAATCTGTTTGATAGTAAATTTTAATATGATATAATGTAAAGTAGTAATCTAATCAGAATATCTATAGCTGTATATATGTTAATATTTATATTTATTTGGTTAAAATAAATTATTTTCTTAAATTAAATTTTGCCCACAAAATGTATAGAGATTTAAAAATGTACCACCACAAAAAAAAAATGTTCACCAAAAAAATCAAAAACCTTTTTCAAAAAATTTAAAAATTTGCACCTTAAGAAAACCAACTTTTTATTATGTTTTTTCTCTTTGAGCACTGCCATTTTATTGCTTATTATTTTATTTTAGTTACATTTTTTATATTAGGTGTATATTTTTAGAAGCACATAATTAGTTTTTTTATTTTATGCCAATCAATTTTTGTTACCATAAAATATTTTTTGCCACAAAACAAAGTTACAAAAATAAAAAAAATAAATAAATTTTTGGGCAAACTTTCCTGAAAAATACAATTTACGAGTACAATTCCTTTTTAAAATACATATTTCATTCTTCAATTAACGGAAAGTTATTTTGCTCTTAAATTATTCACATAATATGTTTTATCCAAATTGATAAAATTCTCATAACTGAAAGTTATATTTTGAAGACTGTTTTATATAAAAAAAAAACGGATTTATAATGCCATAACCAACCGCCCTAATTACAGACCTATATAATTACTCAATTTTAACAGTTTATCGTTAACTTATAAAGTGGCATGTACACTTTTAATTAATATAAACATTAAATATAATTGATACACGCACACACTTGATCAAGTAATCGAAATTAAATACCCAGGTTTTCGGCATATATATATATATTGCATTCGAGTGCATCCTCAAACGAATCAAATTGCACTGAAAATGAATTGTTTTTACAAATCGCGCCAGTTTGCATCTTTTACCCGCGTCTCGCTTTACCACAATAAGACCGACGACGTACGCTAAAATAGCGGAGCACCTGCAATGTTTACGATCTACATCACAATACGGTTATATGTGTAATATATTTTGGCGAAAGTTCCCTGAGTGGCGCTATACTGCTCGATGCAGCTCAACGACCGGATGCGTGCATATATGCGCTTGTGTGCGCGTTCGCGCGTACTCTTTCGGACAAAATCGCGTCTGATTTTTCACCTTGAGTTCACATATACATATATTGTTTATATCTTATATTTAATTATGTTATTGCTGAGCAATCATACGAAATACGTTTAATAAGCTAAAAATATACGTACTATGTAACCAAATTTATGAGTTAATTACAAAACGAAAGGCACCTTATTACCGGCTACTAAACACGTAAATCATTTGGAGATTCAGCATAGTATTACAGAAACCGTATCAGACGTGCGCGAGCGTCTTTATACCAACCAACATATATAAATTTTTACCTATATATATACATTATGCTACTGCATCGCGTTATGTGCGAATGGCGCGCGGCAAAGATAGAAAACATACTTTTCTGATGCGCATAAGTCGTTTGTGTCGATTAAACGGTGCTTTATATTATGTATGAACTTCTCCTTTAAGTCGATATACAATACTCGTATATACAACATGTTAAAGTTGTTTTATGCGCCAGCCGTGCAGCTCGCGCACGCGGCAGCGGCGCGCACCGCGGTCGTATAGAGGCTTTTCAGAATTCCGGAAATTAATGCTGTTCACAAATATACAACTATTCGAACGCGTGCGAGAGCACGTGAATCATTCAGCCAACATTGCGATTATACATTTATTATATATACTGTATGTATTTCTATCTCTATATGTATATAAGAGAGTAAGGTTATTTCATACATATACACAAGACTACTTAAAACGTAATAATGCTGCGTATATAAGTGTATATAATGCTAGTTCAATGTTATGTTATTATTATTATTATTATTATATCGGGAATTTGTTTATAATGTCTTTACTATAACAACAATACGATTATGTGGAATGACTGCGCGTAAGAAAAGAAAATGTGGAGCATAGAGAATATTGGCCTGATTGTCTAGAATTTATATTTTAATCGAAATTACAATATATCAGCTGCTGCTTTCCGTCGGTAATCCGACTTATTTTTCGATACAAGTTTCACGGAAACAAAAGCGCCTAGTTCAGCATTTTATACATACAATATATTATACAAAATATACGGAGAGAATATTGAACTATACATCGTATATAGTCGTACACAGATTAGGTCTAATTTAATAATGATGCCACCTAATACGATTAGGACAACATAGTACATTGGCCTGTATTTGTGTTATGTGTAATATTGAAATAAACATTGTTTACACAATATGCGCACGCGTAGGCACGATTTTTGAATTTTGTTATGTAGGATGTGGGTGGCCTACGCTGCCGTGTGTAAATATTAATGCAATGATTGTATAAAAATATACCCACAAAAGCCATATAAAATTATTATATTGAAATTGTTGGGATTCTTTGAATATTATATCCAATCACAGAGAATTTGTTGCATTCATCGCTCAGTGGCTCAAAACAATCATTATATACATATATATTGTAGGTGAAGAAAATGTAACTAGAACGGCACTTGGACGACAAAACATTCCGACTCAAAATTCAGAGCGTAAAATATACTTGTTGCACTTTGTCGGTCGACGGTGCACCGTTCTTCGGCCAAAGCAACGCGAGCGCCAGTTTAATTGAGAACATGTATTTCCGAAAATGTTATAAATGAAAATATTCTAGATGAAATAGAGAGTGGACCGAGCGAGTTACATATAATATGTATATTTATGTATAAATGTATGTGTAATGTGTATATAACATTGTTGGCCAAGTGCCCAAGACGAGCGACACAAAATAGTTTGGCGGTATATATTGTTGAAACCAGCTCGCG
>JAAAKO020039185.1:0-27876 GCA_010015015.2 Bolitophila cinerea
TAGCGTCTCTAAGCGGGCCCGCTCAAATTGTACGGTATTGAGACATAGGTATCGAAATGGATTTGAGACCAGACTGAACCCATTTTTTGCTGCTTGAGAGATATTATCAAATTTCCAAATTTGGAATATAAAACGAATAAATTAAAGCACAGCTCGAGTTTTCGAAGAACGCTTGTTACATGGTTTATGTACATGCTAAAAATAAGTGATCCTAGGACCAATCCTTAAGAGACACCCGAATACGTGTAACAAAGCCCTGATAATCCCCCATTTACCAGCCTTTTTTGGTTCCGATCAGTAAGGTAGGAATAGATTAGATCGCAAACAGAACTGGAGAACATGAATAATTGCTTCAACTTTAGACACATCAAGCTATGATGGACAATCGAATCGAAAGCCTTGATAAAATTCAAGAAAGCCAGGCACTACTGTTGCCTTTTTAGTATATCTATTCTATCTATTCCAACTGCTGTAGTAGTACTACTATGCCGAGATTTAAACCCGGACTGGCCAGGATGCAGAATACCAGTATGTGCAATGTGTTCCAACATTTGTTTTTAAGCACAATTTTTAACGCTTTGGATAAACAAGGAAGCAGACTGATATTTTAAACATTTGCGGTATTTTATTTTATTTTTAACCTTATATTACTATTTTAAACACCGAAATGTAAATAAGTAAATAAAAAAGGAAAAAGGAGGTTTCATTCGGGAACGTGTTGATATATCTCGAAAATTAGTCTATCAACAGTGATATATATTATATTATATACCAAGTAAAGTTAAATGTAACATAACACAACAAAAGTAAATTAAAGGAATAAATATAAAAATAAAATTGTAAAAATCTCCAAAAAAATAAACAAAAATTATTAATTTAAAAGAACAAGTATTTTTAAATTAATAATTTACTTTTTTATTTTCTGGAGATATTTTTTTTTTTAAATAGGGAAATTCCGCTTGAATTAAAAAACATCTAAGAAAGACTGCATAAATATTAATATTCCCAAATTAATTAATTATAATTTTAAGTAGTTGTTTTTTTTATAATATTACCGCATATCACTTTTAAAAAATATTTTTATAAGATCTGACGAATAACAAAAATATGAAATATTTCATAAAATCAGCAAATTGTCTTGTAAGAGCAAGGACGTTACTCCGTGGTTAAGAGGTAAAGAGTCTGTAAATAATTTTGTGAAAAACAAGCCAAACGTTTTTTCTACTCCACCTGAAGAAAATTATGGTTAAAAGCCAATGAAGTTGTCAAATTAAAGACAATAAATCACACTAAATACTATTAAATCTTATGTTTTAATAACTAAAGAGGTATTTAATATATTTATTTTCTAATTTTTCTCAGATTATATAAGAAATAAACCGTTCTTTTACCCCATGAATGCTAAAAGCCAAAATAAGTAAGACATTTATAAAAATTACGGGCTGATTCTACGGGTTTTAAGGCCAACTCTATTAATAATTCAATTTGAGCACTAAATGACTAAATTATACAAAAATATGAGTTACATATAAAAAAAACATATCGCACACAAAAGCCAGCACGGATTTCGAGAAGCAATGCAATTCCTCGAAACGAATTCCTCAACTCAATTGTGTAAATAAATGCTCGTTAGGGAGTTATATAGCTCTGGAAGAACAACTGAACGTGATGATATCAAAAAATAATAGACGCCTTTTTGTGTTAAATCCCAATGGCAATCATTTATTTTATTTTGTATCACTAGATCATCGTGATTTTATTGCCCAATTCAATTTCGTTTGCATGTGACTTCTAATTATAATTATGTCCATGTCGTTTTTATCTGATTGCGGGCATTAATTATATTCTACTCTAAAGAACTTCTTCCGAAATTTATAATCAAAGCACCGAAAAAATACTATTCTTTAAAATCTTTTCCATATTCCATACCAAAAAAATTAAACAATTAATAAATGTCCACTAAAAATCATTATTTTATCTTTGGTTGCTAAAAGCGTATTTAAATGTTACATTTTATTAGTAAAAAGTGAATTAAATAAAGTTTCGATAGATTTGGATTAGATATAGTATTGAATTAAAATGATTATTATATTATTTAATATATGATCACAAAATATATGTATAATCTATAATGTATTAATTTTAATTGGAATAATTTTTAATACTTAATAAACATTTTCATATTGGCATAGTAACAATAACAAATTAAAAAAAAAAATCTACTTATTTTTACTGTTCCTGCATCAATTCGCCCACAATGGAATGCAATTTCTCTGCGAACGCTTCGAAAGAAAACCTCTGCTGAACACGTTTGCGTCCCATCTCACCCATGCGTTCGCCCAGCTTGCGATCCTTCACCAGTCGGGTCATGCTCTCGGCAAAATCGTCATCATTCTGTTCGCACAAGAAACCAGTTGATTCGTGTATGATTGTTTCAGTGGGTCCACCACTATTCACTGCAATCACAGGTTTTCGCATGTACATGCTCTCCAGTGGAACAATCCCAAAGTGCTCGTTCGCTGGTGTATACAGCAACGCTTCGCAACGTCGGAGCAACCACATCTTGTACTTGTCACTCGGCGAACGAAGGAACACTATTTTCTCCGTGATTCCGAGCTGCTCGCTGAGTGCTTGTAGCTCTTCGTAGTGCTGTACATTCTCTTCGACGCGCAGATCATATCCACCGGCAACGACAAGAACGCTTCGTGCCCACTCCGCTTTGGTCAGATACGATTTCAGCAGAGCAAACGAACGCAGTGCTAACGCTACGTTCTTCTTGCGTTCGTATCGATTCACCGATAGAAACACAATTTGGTCAGGTTCAAACTCACTGGCCACATCCTGTTGGGCTGTATCCGCAGAGGCAGCGTCAAAGTAGGCTGTGTTCAGTGAAGGATACACCACGTCTGGCATTAGTTCCAGCGATGTAAATGTGTCCTTAAAAATGCGTCTCGTAAATTTACTATTCACAAGCACACGATCGGCCTGACCAGTTGTCTTCTCCTCAAGATAGTTTAATGGCATTCTGTAGAAGTTTTTCAGTGCAGAGCCGGCACTCGAGAGCAGTCGATCGGGAAAGTGACAGTAGAACAGAACCTTTGGTGCTGGACTCGGACACAATCTAAAGATTGGAATCCCCAACGAAACAATGTCACAGAATACGATGTCGATTTTCTGCTGGCGCGATAGAATGAATGCGGTGTAAAAGGCAGCGTAAACAATGCGTAGATAGGCACAGAATGCATAGCATCGACCGAAGATGCTGCGTGGCAGCCAGTCTCCGACAACCGTAACCTTCAATGATCCGTTACGTGTCTCCTCGAAACAGTGACCGGGGTCATGGTGATTGGTAAGGAAACTAACAGTGTGACCTTTACCCTGCAAGGCCATTGCAGCATCAACCACTAATCGTTCGGCACCGCCAATGCCCAGATCAGGGTGCACGAATAGAATCTGAACCATATTCCCGATGTTGGGTTAGACCTCGTAAGCACTTTAAACTATTTGGTGACGAGATTCAAGGTATTTATTTTATTCCGGAGAAAAGTGTTATCGTATCGGCGTTCGTCAGATGGAAAATGTCACAACAACAGTCGTGGCGGCACACACAGCTGATACTGACAGCTTTTTAGAGCTTAGGTTGCGTTCTGAATTTTGTTTTTGGGCTTTGAAATAAAAATATTGATTTGAATTTTTGCAATGAATTATGATAAATTCGAATTAAAATAGGTTTTAAGTAAATTAATTAATTAATTATACACGCAATCAAAGATAAATATCTATTACAAAATGTTGCCAATGTAAATCATACTTAAGGTTTTATTTTGTATATATATATAACATATGTTTACTGTCACTTAGCCCAAATAAAGTTTGTAAATATTCTAATATTTTGAGAGCACTCTCCTTATTTATTTTGTTTTTTAGCAATAATAATGCTAAATATTTAGGATTTCCAGAAAACCCAAGAAATCCGTACACCATGAATGACCCAAGCAAACGAATTGACGTTAATCTGTCTTCGGTAAGTATTCACAAAGCATATACCCACAATAATAATTCTCAAAAAACTACCTAATGATATTTTCCAGCTACTCAGCTTAAAGGCGGAGCTCCTTCGAAAACACGATGAGGTGAACCGTGCCAAGAGCACTCACATGATCAGCAATTTCGTTCCGAAGAAGCGTACCGAAAAACCACCAAAGCCCGCCAAGCAGCTACAGCAATCGGACAAGCCTCGAACCGAAACCCACGAGGACTCCGAAGCACTGATTCGCTCCAAAAGAATACTCGAGGCCAAAAGTAAACTGTACGATCGCATGAGTGCTTCCGGAGGCACACTGAACTCGGACGAGAACTGTCTGGTGATGTTCAACGAGAAGCGACAGAACACCAGCGCAACGCGACGAACGGACAGCTCAGATGAGTCTGACAATGCACAGGGAAAATATGCATCCGATCATGAGGAGCCGGGCGACTGGGTGGAGTATACCGATTGTTTGGGACGTACGCGCAAGTGTTTAAAGGAGGACGTAGCATTTTTCAAGCAAAAGGATGGTGAGCTAGCCGATACGGTCGCCGAGCGGAATGCACGGAATAACGGTGTGTCTGTGCAGCAGCCCGATGAGCAGGAGCCGCCAAAGTGGGTAGTTGACACAAAGGGTACAAGTCCGGAGCCAGAGAATAGACAACCGGATGCCGATGATGATGACACCTTTAGTACGATGTCAAAGGTGGACGAGATGCGTCAAAACTGGGATCGACAAGAGGAAGAGAATGTGAACAAGGATTTTGTGCACTATCAGGGAGTGCTGTTTAATGGTACGTTATTTTTTGTTATCCGCGGTTAGGCGGGATTTTGATTTACAGAATTGTTGATATTTCTTTTAATTTTCAGAGGCTCGAAACCATGGTGTCGGCTACTATGCATTCTCTACGGATGACATGGAACGAGCAAAACAACAAAAAGAACTGGAAGCGACTCGGGCTAGAACTCTGGAGTCACAACGAAAGCGAGAGGAACAACGAAAGGGTCGCGAAAACATCATAGCCGAACGTGTGAAGGCGGCAAAGAACAGACAAAGGGCTAGGCTAGGATTGCCACCAGTAGAAGGTTATTTATTTTATAGAATTATATTAAATTATAGTTTTTTTAAATTGTATTTTGTATTTGCAGATGAACCAGCACCCACAGAGCAGGAACTCTACGATCGCTCGGCAGAAGAAAAGCGACAATTGGACGAAGAAAAACAGAAACGTGCCAAGGAAGTTGCAGACAAACGCAACGACGAAGAGCGACGTCGTCATATTCGTCCGTGGGACAAGGGAAAGGATGGCATCAAGGGTACGAGCGGCAGCAGCAAATACAACAATGCTGATACCGACGACGAAGAAGAATGGACGTACAAACCTGAACGAGAGCCCATGTCACAAGAAAAATGGAATGAGATTCAGCGAACCCAACGAAAATCTGAATTTGCACCGCCTGCAATGGACACCATCGCAACCATTAGTAAATTCCCTTCGAATCCATTTTCTAACAATTCCGTACCTTTTGACTATGGCCCAGAGAACAAGTCTTTAAATTTCACATCAAAGAAAAAGCCATTTATCCGTCGACCCATCGAAGAAGAAGAGATCGTGCAGCATAGTGTTCCAATCCGAAATGAGCTCAGCGCCAGTGATGAAGAAGATGAGGTCGCAAGTTTTGCTGCACCGGAAAGTCGTCCAGCCGAATTTGCACCACCGCCCACATTCGATTATTATGGTCCCACTCCGACTAAGCACCGGAAAACTGTACCCACACCGAGTCTGGACGCGTCCATTGCTGCTGGACTGAAATTCTTGCGTAATCAGTCTGACAAGGGAACGTCCTCGACTAAAATGAAGTGGACTTCCAATGCAGACTACTAATACATATACTAAATACTGTACAAATAATAAATAAAAACTTTATTTTAAATAACAAAATTTGTTCTATTTTAATTTTCTATAGCTTGTCAGCAACCTCAGAATTGGCCATCATTTGATCGACAACCTCAAGTTGAATGTTATACTGCTGGTCCAGTCCAAGATAGCCGTCTGACATCAAGTACACAGTATAGATAAGTCTGCAACGGTTTCGCGGCGTAACGAATGTTAACTGTTGCGTTGACTTGTTTCCACGCGATCCACAGCGTTTCATCGCGATGAGTTCACCATTCTGTTGGTTGCCCAGTGACAAGAACCATCCCTCGTCCTTGCCCTTCGGAAACTTCGGACAGTGTATACTATTCGATGGAGCCCTTGCGCCCAGTCGCATCATACTAAATGCAATTGTGTACTCTTGTCCGGCATGCACCTGAAGCCATTTATTTTGTGTCGGTGGCTGTGGAACAGGTCGACTGACATCGGGTTTATCTAGCAATTGTCCGCGCAGCACAATGTCCACGTGTATCGCGGGCATCTGAGAGAGTACTTTGTGAATGGTTTCGATTTCGGATTCTTCGAAATCGTAACGCAGATGCACTGCCAGCCCTTCGTAGTTTCGCATAGTGTTTTCTTTAAGCACAGGCAACGTTAGCGGAGAACTAAAATACAAAATAGAATAAATTATTTATAGTTTTAAGTAAAATATATATAAAACACATTTTGTCTTACCCAGCGCATATTTTTTTAAAGGCGGGTATGTTTGATGTGTCTACGTAGGGCAGTGATAGAACAGCTGAATCTTCTATCCAGCGAGCTTGTACAATGCATTGCATCACCTGCTGAACGTGTAGAACCACAGCTAGCCATCCCTTTTCCGCGCATATATCGATCATGGCTTGCAGTACACGAATCGACTGATCTAGCACGGACTTGGTGTCGGTCAGGTAGTCCGAGTTAGGCAATGGAATTCTCGAGAAATGCGCTTGCATCAAAAGGAACGTTTTTGTGTGTGGTGAATCGTACGTTTGTGGATCTACTTTCAGACGACACTCTTTCGCTAATTCTCTGTTAAAATAATAATAAAATATATTCTGAGAGAATTTAATCAATAAGATAGAAAGAAAAACTTACTCATTGTGAATATCCTCATTATGTCGCACCGGTTGCTGGTCAAATTCATAAGCATCACACATGGCCCGCAGCACATCCTCCCAGGTCATATCGTACGAAAGCACATCGGCAAAGTGACGCATACTCTGATGCGACAAATAGTAGTACGACGAAATCTTGCCCATTGACGTCGAGCGAATTATACGTTCGTCCTCATCGATCTCTACGCATCCGGCTGCCTCCAATATATTCAATACGTTCTGTACCAACTGTGACGTAAACCGATTAACCTCTTCGGGCTCTATGCTGTCCAGATCATAGTACGATGGATTACGCAACAATCGCCGGAAACAATACGTCCACGTTAGGTAGTCCAATATACTCTGCTTTGTCTGTACGGTGCCTGCCACAATCTCTGCGTTTATATGATCCGGTAGTACATTCAATAGACTCGACTCGACCGGGAACGGATCGTACAAGAATTTCTTGTAAAAGTTCTTTTTGACGTCATGCACAAACACCACAGCAATTCCCTCGTTGCCGAATTGTGGACGTCCAGCGCGACCCATCATCTGAAGTACGTCCGTTATGGGCATGTCCACGTACCGCTTAAGTTTACCATCATAATACTCTGTTCCCTTTACAATGACCAGATGCGCTGGTAAATTAACACCCCACGCAAGGGTTGCCGTTGCTATAAGTATCTGAATTTTTCGATGTAAAAACAGTTCTTCAACCGTTTTACGGTCACGTTCTTGCAATCCAGCATGATGCAATCCAATGCCAAAGGCAAGCGTCAACTTCAGGTTGGTATCTTTAATATTATTTAGAATCTGTTCCATTTCACTTTCTGGCAAATGCATGAATTGTTTTGGATTGTCTTCGGCGGCAAGGAATGCAATCAAGTCCAGCGCTGTGAGACGTGTTTGACGACGCGACGACACAAAGATCAGCGTTGGAGTACATGGGGAATACTGTCGAATGGCCTGGTATGCAGGTCGGTTCATTGTGGCCATACGTGGACAATAGTGTTTTCCTGGAAATCCATTTATGTGCACTGATAACGGAACGGGTCGCACCGAAGGTTTAAAATTGTACAAGCCCATTTGTTCGATACCCAGCCAATTGGCCAAGTCTCTTGCGTTTGCCAGCGCTGTGGAGAGGCCAACGATACGCAGTGTACGCTTTGTGTGCGATGCAATAAAGTTTGTCCGCGAAACAATAACCTCTAGCACGGGACCACGATCTTCTCCCAACAAATGAATTTCGTCGATAACGATTAGGGCAACATCTTTTACATAGTCTCGTGTTTGCCACGAACGACTTATGCCATCCCACTTTTCCGGAGTGGTTACAATTACCTGACTCTCGCGAATGGCACGTGCGTCTGGCGTAACGTCACCCGTTAACTCTACCACTTTCTTGCCTAGCTTTTTCTCTAGACGTACCTTCCAGTCTTCAATGCGCTCTCGTACCAGTGCCTTCAGTGGTGCAATATACACTACCTTTCTATCTGGATACATTTTAAATACACGAAACATTGCCATTTCGGCAGCAATCGTTTTGCCAGATCCTGTCGGAGCACCCAGCAGTACATTGCAGTCCGTGTGGAAAAGACAGTGGAATATCTGCGTTTGTATGGGATTAAAGTGTGAGAATGGGTACAATTCTTCGTATCGACGATCATTTAAAACCGTTACGGGCAACGGCATCAATGGCAATAGTTCTGTGTGCGGCGGATGCATCTCTGGCAAGATAAGATGTTTAAAACTCAACGGAAAACTCGACTGACTACTAAGCCACGTATCACTGGTCGCCCGAATATAATACTGTGGTGGCAGTGGATCCTTTAGTGGTATCGTTAAAATAATCTCTTGTGGATCACGCATCATGGCCATTTTCCTTGTCAGCTGAAAGTATTCGGAATGATAAATGAAATTCGACTCGGGATCCTCTACCCATATCCAGAAAGATTCTGCATTCTTTCCGTGCACACGATCGTTCCACTTAAAGTCTGCCGTCACAAAGATACGGATGCGCAGCACTGTACGTGTTATGGGTTGCAGTGAGGCCTCAATTTCGAGCAGTGGAAATTCTTCAGCACACCGTGCCACCATACTGCCGACACGTTGATTTCGTAACATATCTCCAATCTCTCGTCCGTCCATCTCACGCAATGCGTATATACTCAGTCCACGATCCTCAATCTTTTCAATGATATCAAACGGAATACTTGTGAACTGACGCAACGGTGTCTGGAAGTCCCACATTTGTCGTTCAAACATTTTGCTCACCATAAGCAGACGTCCTGCAAGGATCGGATTATTACGACGCAATTCAATTGTAAAAAGTGCACGTGCAATTCGTACAGCATTCTGTGTAATGTACGACATGTCCGAAATAAGTGAGAACGACTTGACCTGACCACGTGACAAATACGTTTGCATGAGAATGTTAACTTTTCCGTGTAGATTCTCGGCACCACCTTGTGCAGCCACTTCGCAGTAGTCCTGGGTTAGATCGTCCAGCTCTGAGAGTTCATCGTCGCGTACCTTGAGCTGTTGGAACTCTTGTGCCTGTGACATCATTGCCAGAATCTCAGCCTCATTCATAATTGGTCGTAGCAGTTCGTTGAACACCTCCACGGTGTCATATTTGATATAGTAATGCGAAGCAGTTCTTCCAAGATCCGTAACATTTAGATCACCTGTGCGCTGATTGAATCGAATCATTTTAGCTTTGTCCAGATTCATGGCGGCACATGTAATAAGCTCGCGTCGCTTTAATTCCAACGATGGATCATTTTGTACGTCTGCGTAATTAATTCCGTAAACCTGTGGATTTATACGCATTCGCACAAACAGGTACGTATAACTAAGCCACTTAATCGCTTCATCCACATTACTAATTGTTCCTAATGTTATTTCGGCATTAAGATTGTCCGCTAGACACTGAATAAAGTTAGACTCTATCGGAAATTGATTTGTGAGCAACGAAAGGTAGTGATTGAGTTTATCGTGACTCGTGATGATCGTACCCACACCACTTTTGTCATACTGAGGTCGCCCAGCTCGTCCGAAGATCTGCAATACGTCCAGAATACCGATGTCCACAAATGAACCTTGTTTCGAATTGTAGATCTCCGTACCTTTTATGATGACAGCATGCGCCGGCAGATTAACACCCCAAGCCAGTGTTGCAGTGCACACCAGCACCTTGATGAAACCGTCTGCAAAGTACTTCTCAACCATTCCACGGTCGCTGCGGAGCATACCGGCGTGATGCATGCCCAGACCGCACTGAAACAATTCATTCAACTGTTTATTTCGACTTTTAGCCATGGCTCGTTGTGCCAGTCCGTAATTTGCAGAATCGTCCGGTGTAAACAATCCCAACTGATTCTTCTGCTGAGCCATCTCTCGGAGCACGGTAGCAGTGCGCACGGTTGCATTGCGAGCATGTACGAATACCATGATCTGGTGACCGTCCTTTAGCATCGCAGCACATTTATCATAACAAATCGTAGACATGTCGGTCATCTGTTGCAGCGGTTTTATGCTCTTCACTCCGATAAAATTCTGTGCTAACGGTACCGGACGGAAGCGTGAGTCAAAGAAGAACAGTCCCACCATTGGGTTGACACGCAGGAATCGTGCCACATCAATGTAGTTCGGCAGTGTTGCGGACAATCCAACAATACGAATCATACTCTGTGAGGACTCTACCAGTCGTAGGGTACGTGCAACCAGTGCTTCGACCACAGGTCCACGATCACCGTGCAACAAGTGAACTTCATCGATGATCAGCAATTTAACCAGTGTGATTAGAGCAACGTCGCCAGCACCTTTGCGTGTAACAACATCCCATTTCTCCGGTGTGGTGACCAGCATCTGAGTTTGCTGCATCTCGGCCTTTGTCAGTTGCATGTCACCTGTAAGCTCTCGCACTGCAATGCCAAGCGGTCGCAGACGTCGTCCGAAATTCTCCACCATCTCAGCGGCCAGCGCTTTCATTGGTGCCACATACACGATCTTGAATTGATCACGATGAATCACACCCTGATCCGTGTGTGCTCGCAGCGTATGCACAATGGTCAACATGGCTACATTCGTTTTGCCCGCACCGGTTGGAGCGCAAACCAACATATTTTCATTGCTATGGTATGCCACCGGATAGACAACACTTTGAATTCTATTCAATTGTGTGGTGCCCTTGAATGCAACCTGTCCGATTTCGTCCAGTGTGTTTATGTTAATGCGTCGATCGCCGATCGTGAGCGTTGTCGATTCCGTTGCCGGTATTCGGACCTCTTCGTACATTTTCGTGTCCACACGCGTTACCGTGTCGGGCAGAACAAGTTTTGAGCCAGCTATGAAACCGACATGCGATTTGGCCTCAGCTTCAGCATCAAACACATACGGATAGCGTACACGTGGTGCAGCTATAATCTGAGGTTTCGCACGATCCTTAAAGATTGGCTGTCGCTGGGCTGAATGCAGGAGGCTGTTTTGCTGGGCAAGGCGGAGCTTTGTAGCAATACACTCGTCGTCGTCATCTTCATCACTGTTCACCTGAGCGTTTAGCATATTTCGAAGTTTTTTCTCGTCTTTGCGTACTTGTTTCTGTAGGATACGCTCTTGTTCGGACTGCACGACCACCTGTGCGGCCAGTATAGGACGCTGTTCATGAGTGCCCAGTGCTTTTGATTTCAATTGGTTACGCTTATCCTCCGAATCGACCTTCATCACAATTGTCTTGCGATTGTCAAATATCTTCTGGCAAATTTCGAACTTATCGAAGCCGAGCAGCTCGAAGAGCTCATTTTGAAGTTCGTTGTTTGATCGAGACGATTTTAACATGTCGATGAGGCTCTGCACGAGATCTGGATTCACGTGTTGTGTCAACCACGAACGATTTAACTTTTCAGAGGCGGGTTTTTGGTGGGCACCGTTGTTGGCACTTGCTGCGTACTCCATGGAGAATTTGTCCGTTACCTTGGCAGCGTTTACAACCACTAACGGAAACTCCTAAAATTTAAAAGAAAAACAAATTGTACAGATTTGAGTAGTACACAAAATCATACCTGCAACATTGACGTGTCCACTGGATCCTCTTGCGGTAGTAAACATTCTATTTCCGTGCCCCAACATGGTCGGTCCTCGATTTCAGCCTTCTCGATCTTCTCCAAAAACTCGCGGCACTCTGGCGACAGCAGAGGTGAAATTTCACACACGGCCTAAGAATTGTAACCGTTTTATATAAAAAACACACGCAATTCTCCGCTGTAGCTTAAAAAATTCCGCATACCGAACATATTTTGTTCACCGTAGCCGATGACACCACGCCAAAGATTCGCTTTATATCGGCGAGATGTTTCATCATGACAATCTTTACGTCCACAAAAAGACGCAACAGAAATATCGCTGCATCGTCCACAATGTCAGCGTTTTCCTCTGTGCCGATGACGTTCCGTGTGAGCGTCCACAATTGCTGTAGGTTTCGCGCAAGAATAGCCTGTACCTTTGGATCGGCCCCGGGTTCGGTTTGTACAAAGATCTTTAGTTCCTTCCACGAAGCGGAACTGCGAATGCAGAAAATAAAACAAATTAAATACATATTAAAATTAAGTGGTATTTATTTACATTTTGTTCTGTTTGGCTCGCCATATTTGTAGGTTTATGGTATCCGCTGGAGTTGTGCGCAGCTCTCGCGATAATTCGAGTTTGGTGTTCTTGCGCAGGGATCGCGAGAAGCGGGGCAACTCACCAGACATTGCAGCTCACTTGGTTGAATGTACTGTTAGTCTGTTAAATAAAATATATTATAAGCATTTAATTGTTTTGCCAAAAGAAACACACTTTCGATGAGCCGGTGTCCATTGACACGCAGCCACTTTTCTGTGCTCGTTGTTGTTGTCGTATTTATATAGAGATGTAGACCACTATAAATACCTTGTTAATGATGACGGAAGGTTCAAAAGAGATTAATGGAACTGCAGTCACTATTTGAAATTCAATTGAATTGGATTTAATCTGTAATCTCTAAAACAGATTATCGGATTGCAACATATCGCAAAATAAAATAACGAAATAAAAAATTGTGCAATTCTACGACTGTCAAACTCAACCGCGAACCCTACAAATGTTTTATTTTCATTTTTGTGTGTGGACCCTAGTAGCAAAAATAATGTTCGAATTACTTAATTATACTTTACTTTATTTAGATAGAATAAGGAAAAGTACAGTGTAAAAATATTTTGTTTCTAAGAGTAACAATTAAAAGGGCCAAAGTACAGTTTATTATTAGCAAAAATAGTACTCGAATTTCTTAAGTATACTTTACTTTATTTAGATAGAATAAGGAAAAATATCGTGTAAAAATATTTTGTTTTTTGCTTGTTTTTGATTAATTGAAAATAAACACTATATATCAAGGTACTGCCCTAAAATTCTCCAAATGTTCGACATAAATCGAGATAAAATATTACAACTTTCTGTTGTGCTACCTGGGGCTTTGGAAAAACCCTACAAATGTCACATAACACATGTTTTCGAAATCTTTTCGAAAAAAACTCCACCCTAATGTCAAAGTGCCAAGAATCGTCGAAACCTCTCCTCAACTCACAACAGAGAGCCGCAGGCAGATAGTACATAGTAGACGGAAGAGCTGCAAAAGCAAAGTACAGAACACAGCTGTGCAGTCTGTAGAGTACACACAAAACCAAGAGACACAGCAGACACAGCTCCATAAATTCTTCAAAACAATCAAAAGTGAAATACGTGTACACACATCATAACCATAACGATAACAAGGTTCAATTAATGTGCAAATAGTGTTGTTTTATTATTATAAAACATTTGACTGATAACTCTGCTTCCTCTTGGTGGCCACGGGGCTACGCTGTAAATAACACACACACGAGATTGGAATTGATAGTGCGTGTGTGTGTGTGTGTGTGTAAGTGCAAAAGTAACACGCGCGCGTAAGCGCTGCTGTTGGACACAAAGCACGAGTCTTATTAGAATATATTGAACCCGTGTCTCTGTGTGTGTGTTTGAGTGCCCGCTGTTTTTTTGTTGTCGGAATTTCTATAAGGGTCGAACTGCGGGACAAGGTCTCTGGGAACAATGGCCGTATATTGCGTATCAAAGAATCGACTGTAAGTATACACAATTTATGCAAATCTCTGAGGAACACTTCTATGCCTTTAAAGTGATTGACTAATTTAGCAAATTGCGACGCGCGCGACACACTGATTATGATTAGTTTGCGCGAGGGTATCTCGTGTATGTTTGTTTTTATTTGTTAAGATTGTTCCTGGCGGTGAGTTCCGTAAATTCGTACGGGTACACGAGGTTATGTTTTGCGAATTGCGATGGTGTGTATATTGATGGTCTGTGGTGGTGTGGCTGTGGTGGTATATGCGTCGTAAAATACGAGAATTTTGAGTATACAAAAAACCACTTGTTTGACTGTGTGTTCGTATGATAAATATGTGTGTGTGTGTGTGTGTGTGTGTGCCCTTGTGCCATTTCTTCGTTTGAATTTGTGTCTGGAAACGGGAATGCTGCTGTACGATCTTCGGTGTGCAATCCTGCGAGTTTCATTCTTTTTATGGAGTTTTTCCTTGTGGAATTGGATTCTGTGAGTGTTTGTGGAACACGTCTGGGTATTCTTACATAAATTTTCGTGGCTATTGTCATACATTTCGATTAAAATCTATAAGAACCGTTAGTGCGTATACCCATCGAAAATGTATAATAATCATGTTATGTTCTTCTCTAGGTTCACGGGTCTAGTCAACAGTAACTCCCTGCAAACGAAATGGACACCTCGCTGGATGACCGTGCAGAAGTCCGCAAAATCAACAGTAGCTACACAGAATGGCAGTAGTAACGGGGGAGCACTGAGTAAGGCCATGACCCCATTTGCGCGACGTTATTCAAAAGGCGTCGCAGAACAACAACAACAACAGCAACAATCGCAGCTTCAGCAACAAGGTCATCACTCGAATGGCAATGGCAACAACGGTGGTGGTGGTGGTGGCAGTAGCAGTGGCAGCAGTAAAAAAGGTAAACTGAATAAATTAAAGAGGCTCCGTAAGTCGTGGAGTTGGAAAGCGGGTGCTGGTTGGACGGTTTTGTCAGTGTTGGATTGGTGGTTATTAGCTGCAGGCGGATGGCTATCGTGGAGAGGCGTTTTCCTAAAATGGACCCCACTCGGCATTTGTATTGTGGCTGCCGTGCAGTGGCGCTCGTATAGTAGTGACCCTGCTGAGCCGGATGCTCGGCTTTCGCGTAGAGCCACAGCTTGGCAGGTATGTATACATAGTATTTTTACAAGATTTTCCATTACTAATTAATTATAATATTTCCAAATAGACTAATGTGTACTGTTCGATGCCATTGCGTTTGCTGAGCCGCGGCTGGGGCTGGTTGGCCGATTGCCGAGTACCGATTCCGATGCGTCCATTGGTCTACGGATGTTATTCGACAGCCTTCGGTGTGAACATTCAAGAAGCGGCTTTTCCAAACTTTAAGTAAGATTTTTCTTTAATCTTTATTTTCAGCATTAAGCGTTTGGCACAAAATAACCAACGTTTAAAATTGCTATTTACACACTGATATTATGAATCGTGCGTGTTTTTCCGTAAATATTATCGAAAACCACCTGATTCGGTCGAATAGAACATTTAATTGTACACAATATAACATCACAGCACACACGTGCGTACTGTTTTGTATGACGTGTGTGTCGTGTGTGTGTGTTCGTTGTCGCATAACATATTTGTTTATGTTTATACAATCATAATAACTTAATAACATATAAATATCTTGTATTCAGTTTCGAAAGGTAACGTTATTTTTGTCTTGTTTTGTCCAGCCTAGAAGAATCGTAGATTGTTTGTGGCGATTTTTGGTGATTGTAGATTTAACTTTTTAGCCCCGGTCGAGTTGTAGAAATTACTGATCTCTGGTTTTATGTATTGTTTTTTTTGTTTTGTATTTTAATGGGTTTTCATTTAAGTGTGTGTGCATGGGTTTTAGGAAAAAATAATTAAACTACTCTTTAGAAAGTGGAAAATACACTTATAAAGGTGACTCTGTTTTTTGTACGGTTATTGGTCTTAATTTATGTGTGCATGGGTTTTAACACAAACGTACCACGATGTGACTCTGAATAAGTTTTGAATTTTGAACTCAATTTGTTTTAATTATTTATACATCGAAATCGAGAAGATAAGTGTATAATAGCTAATAGGTTATAGGTTATATAAAAGTTATAACATTTTAATGATTGCCATATTTGTCATAAGTGTTTTAGAGACATAACGTGGTATATTCTTAGTTAAAAAAAACGGTGATACTATTAGGGTTTAGACATTTTAAGTAAAACTGCTTATTGGAAAGTAGAATATACGGAATATACTACTTAGAATAAGTGACTGGTCTTTGCCATTTAAACTTTTGATTAACATCAAGAAAATGCAACGAAGAAAATGCTTGCTTACTATTAACAATTGGCTAACAAAAAAAATATGCCCAAAAACATTCGAAAATGTACCAAAAAAAAACAATATAAAAAACTTTTTTTTCTGTGACAATTTATTTTATTGGTTTAATAATTTAATCACGGTAACATTTTTCTTGGTAACAATATTTATTTATTTAGATAGGCACATTTTTTTAATTTTTGCGCACAATTTTTTGAAACCCTTCATAATTTAAGGAATTTATCCTTTAATTTTGAGGTTTTAAAACACAACTATGGCAATGACTATGTCTTTGATTATCTTCACACAATTCTACACCATTTTCAATTCTTTTATATAGATCTACCAAAAGACTCTAAAAGTTTAATTCTAGCCTGAATTATTTGTTTTCCAATTTAATGAATTTATTAAATTGGAAAACAAATATATTTATAATTATAATTTTATCATCAAATACTATATATTATAATATATATAATATATAAATTGATGAGTGATGACTAATACGAAAGCGATAATATAAACGCAAACAATACACGAAATATAATATAAAGTATATATATAAAACAAACAATTCAAAATATTATTGGAAATTATATTTCGTTCTACTAAATTTTGATACCGAGAAAATTCTAGAATGAGACGAGATCAATACTTAAAAATTACATATTCATTTCATATTTACTTTTTTTAATTATTGATCTCGTCTCATGACATACATATGTAAAGTAATAAGTATAAACGTTCATTTTTATTAAGGAGAGACCTTATTTTATGAAAACTTGCATTTGCAATCGCAATCGATAAATAGCCTATTTATTTTAAATTAGGTATTGATTTGTTTCATAGTTATAAATTACGAGAAATACCTCGGATTGAATACTAAAGGAACTTGAAAATTGGCTTGACTTTTAATAACATAAAATTACCTTTTTGTCAATTAAATGAATATTTATCGATTTCTTATACGCCTTGCCTCTCAAATTAGAAAAGTATAGTAATATAGTATATAAACTAAAAAAGTGCTTATATATCGCCCATTAAACGAATATAACCCAATTGTTGCTATTGCCAATCAATACCAGATAAAAGCTCATATCAATGTGTCCGAATTTGATCAAAAATTGCATAAGCTCTAATGGACAATATTAGTTGAAGTTATATCTCTAAATAAACAACGATTACTTCAGATTATGGTAATATTCTTATGCATTTAACTTATAGTAATATGCTTTAGATTTTCTTGTTTAAGCTTTCTAAAATATATTTTACATAAATTCGAATATAGAGAAATATAAATTTAAAAAAGTCACAAAATAAATTCCTGTTTTTATTGCTCCAACTTATAATCGTAGAACTAAAATATACTTTGCAATTGAATTATTTGTATACACATTTTAGTATCTTAACCACATCTAAAAAGCGCAATTAGGCCGTAGCGCAATTAGGGCGTAGCGCACCTCTATATATGTAGTCAATTTCGATTTCAATGACAAGCAATTCGTCCCTATAGGCACACGTAAAACAACAATACGAACTTTAACATGCATTTAGTACTAGCCCCACATATCGTAGTTATGAATACTAAAACACACACGCCGCCGTTTTATATAACTTGCTTGACTTTACTTTAATACAAATAATATTGATACAGGTTGATTTTTACATTTCTCCATGTCATTTACAGTAATTGCATTTTTTTTTCTTTGTGTGTATGGTTTTGTGCAGAGACTACCGCAGTCTGGCCGAGTTCTTTGCCAGATCACTGAAGGAGAACGCACGCATCATCGATCAAGCCAGCTGCCTTGTGTCGCCAGCAGATGGAAAAGTTTTGCATTTTGGCACCGCCACCGACGAGCAAATCGAGCAAGTAAGTATCAAGCCTATGCCTAGTATAACCTAGCTGTTTTGTTTTTGATTCGGTTGCGATTTTATTTTGTTATCAAAAGAGGGATTGCATTAGGCATGGGTTACGATAAAGTCTGTGATAAACGCATTATAGGATGAACAAAGGTGTACATTGTTATTGGAAGTCTAGGTATTTTTAAATGATTGTGTCCATTTTACGAGTTCATGTTTGTCGCAGAAAGCTTATTATTTCAATTTAAGAAATACGGTTACGGTTTCGATCATGTGCTACAGATTCTTCCTTTTTCATTTTCTCAGTCTTTGTCTTTTTGGATCGGTCATTTTTTTTTCTTTTTTAAATTTTTATTTTCTTAAATCCATAATATATGATAATATATGATAATTCATTATAATTATAAAAAATGTTAAATACAGAATTGAACTAAAATATATTGAGTAATGCACCAAAATTTTTATTTGTGTGCATACGAGATTGGTGACGTTCTATCCTCAGAAATTGGAATTCTTCTAGGCTTTCTTCAGCATATGATTTTAAATTGTGACTTATTGTGCCGCACATAAACCATATAATCGCGTTGTACCACTTAACATTGTCAATTGTGATGCATACATTTATTATGTCTGCCGGTGTTGAAATTGCGGGTGTCATCTTTAACTTTCTACCTAAAAGTAAGCTTGTCCACTACTACGTTTTTGATGATACAACACATTTCGAGTTCCGATGAATATTGTCATCATCAAGATTACAAGTATTGCAGCTTCTACCTGTAGATGAAGCAATTTGATGGCTTGCTGTCTTGAAGCCATTCGGAACTACATCATTGACTAACATGAAAACATCTGACCTCCAGCCAGAAGGTACATACACTATCGAAGAGGCAGTTCTCCATTTTGAGGACCAAAATGTAGTTAGGCATCTTCGATTCGATCAGAGACGGTTTTATAGCCTTGTTTCTTTTTTATTTAGGTATTGAAAGCTCCGGATTATCTTGAAAAATTGCAGCTTCAGCTAGTATTTTTTTCATTCCTCAATTCACTTTGGCAGAAAGGCGATTTTGCAGCATATAGTCGGCACTAGGCAAGTTTCTGGTTGACCGTTTGGAATACTAGCAGTTTCAAATAAAGAGAGAGTGTAATCTTCAGCGATTAGACCGATTCCTCAATTTTGGGCATCAACAATAGCTGATCTCTTCGAACACGATACAGACAGCCACGCTAAATGAGCTACATACCATACTTATGAGAGCACAAATATATTGCACACCCAAGCTTTTTCAAACAAACTTAATCTCCTAGGGTTAAACTAATGTAGATTATATGCGATGTTTTTGTACACTTTATCTGTATTGGCTTGAATCATTTTGTTAAAGCTGGTTTGAATCCTAATACCCAATATAGTAATCTGGTCTTATTTATTTGAGATCCATAACACCCTTTAAAATCTTCTAGTGTATTCATAATCTTGTCAAACTCCGAATCTTTAAGTAGCACAAGAAATATATATATATATATATGTTTTGGGGTCTATTTCATGCCGCCCTTTTAGACGCATAATAAGTGGCTCAATAAGAAAAATGAAAAGCTGCTCGTCATATTTTAAATACGTCTATTTTGGACGTTGCGTTTTTGTACAATCTTTGAACGCATGTTATAACAGGATCTGTAAAACCCATTTTCGCCATCTTCAACCATAAGGTCTCATGATTGGTGAAATCAAAAGCTTTTTCGAAGTCCAACCTGAGTAGACCTTTTTTTAAATCTTGAGTTAATATCAGCTTCTAGTACCAGATTCCTTAGTAGTCTGATGTTATTTATTATTGTTTTTTCTAAGCGTCCACATGCTTGTTCCTAACCGATAATATTGGAGATGATCTTCTTTACTCCTTGTGCCATAATCTTTATCAATATCTTTAAGTCACAATTTAACGAAGAGATGGGTCTAAAGTCGGCTGTGTTTTTAGGCCTGCACATTTGGGAATGAGTGTTGAGTGTTATTATCCTTTCTAAGAAGGCAGCAGGTGGAGTTATTTGTTCTTTTAGAATTCCATTATTGGTGTACCTTTGGTTGGTACTGTAAATATTTATACCCCGAGAATAAATAACACTGTTTTGTAGAATAACAAGTAGAAGCTTAATATAATTGAGAAACAATAATGATGGCTACCGGCCTATAATTTTATATATAATGTATCTGTATGTGTGTATATATGAAGTGTGCCTGTGTGTGTTCCATAATATTTAATACAGTATAATACAGGGGTTGCCAACAATTATAGTGTAAAGAATTGGATATAAAATTCATAGGGAAGAACATCGGTAACAGGCGATTTTTTAGATGTAACTGACTTTAAGACGGGAACGGGTCGTTTCACCTACTTTTTTCACCTACAAATTGCCGTACACCTGTATTATACTGTATACTCTGCCGTTTCGCCTACTTGTTTTTTCATGTCGTGTGAATTTCATCGACTGTTTTTTGCTTGTTTTTTGCTTGTTTTTTTGCATGAAATGACGTGTAGGTGAAACGAGAGTAAATGAAAAATCAGTAGACGAAACGTAGGCGATGAAATGAGAGTAGGTGAAACGTACCCTACCCCTTTAAGACTGCTAATATCTCTTCTTCGGTAATCGGTTGCTCTAGACCAATTGCAGATTGGTTGTCTAAAGATTTGGAAATACTGTCAATAAAAGGATGTACGTTATTGGGAGAGTTATACGTCGTTTCAATGGATGTCTTGATTC
Organism: Bolitophila cinerea; assembly: GCA_010015015.2. Taxonomy (NCBI): domain Eukaryota; kingdom Metazoa; phylum Arthropoda; class Insecta; order Diptera; family Mycetophilidae; genus Bolitophila; species Bolitophila cinerea. The sequence goes on from JAAAKO020039185.1 coordinate 21,125, forward strand.
AGCGAAAAAAAATGTCCTTATGTTTGCAGAATCGGTTATTGTTCCTGTCACCGTTTCTATAAGGTTTATATTTTTCGAGTGACATCTTTTATGGAAGGCAGCCAGATGAAATATATTAATTTTCTCACCTTGGACAGATAATTGTATCTTAATTTGAATGTTAAGCTGCTGCATACGCCTAGCTTCTATCTCTCGAATTTTGGCCTTGAACTTCAGAATAGACATCGCTATTTTCAGTTTCTTGTTGACATAAACTGCTTAAAAGTTTGTAGAAACAGTTTTTTTGTGCAGCAAAATGTAAATCTATCTATCTATCTATTCTTAAGCCTCACTAGTGAAATACTGTCTGTCCTTTTTTTTAAACAGTAGTCAACCAGTCCAAAACCGATCTTTCGTGTATGGCAAAACTCCGGTTTCTTTTAATGTTATTGCTAAATCTGGAGGTCACTTCTTTGTTTTTTGACAGAGTGGGATTGATTTTCCAATAGGATTTACCATATGCTCGCGAAGATTCTAGTGGATCAATCTTAGTTTTCATAACAATGGCGTGGTGATCCGAGAAGGCTAAGGCTATCGTGCCAATTTTAAGTACATTTGAGATGAAGCTATCGTGTCAATTTTAAGCACATTTCAGATGAAGTTTTCGGAGGAGTAGATTTGATAAAAGTGCTATTTTCATTTGCCAAACCTGTATCGCTTTCACCGGTTTCGGATGTATTTACATCGATGGATTCCTTTTTTAAACCCTTGAAATCCGGTTCATGACTAATAGGGTCACATATATCCTCAGATGCTGTAGTAGCTGTAGCTGTATCTATAATACTATCCTCCATAGTCTCAGATGGTATACCGATTGAAATGGAGCAGCAACATTGCTGTATTACTCGATGTTATAGGGTTGTTAATAATCCGTTGTGTACGTTGGGGACAAAGTAATCCCTTATGCTCGGTACTTCCACAAGAAATGTAAATCTATTTTTGGCCTACAAAAGAAGTTTGGCAACGATAATTCCTGACGTACAAAAATTTAGGAGCGGTTCTCTATTTCTATAAATAGTACGTACGCCGGGGAAGACTTGTAAACCCAGCGCGGATATTTTTCTCTCAAACACGAACTAACACGTCCTCCAAATGATTGAAAAACTGCCGTTATGTCGTCTTTATCTATCTCTGGTGGCAAGTTAAATAAATATACGCCGTTGAATTGATCCAATAAATCACTGTAGTATTGCCCCGTGATCGTCTTCCCGTCTGCAAAAAGTTGATGTGGATCCCCTTGCGAATCCTAAAAAAACGGTAGTCATGACCTTTCTGGCCGATGGGACAGTCTTTGCCTTCTTCGGAGCAAATTCGCCTAAAAAAGTCATATGTTTCGACTGTTGCTTGGTCTCTCTGGTGTGTAGTGGTAGATCAATGTTTCGCCCACGGCCACGAATCGACAAAAAAACCTTTAAATTATGTTGCAACAGGGCCAAACACTTTTTCGAAGTGGCAACTTCACTCAACGATCGGCTAACACCAGATCAAAGACTTTGTCGACCATTTCCTCATTTGTGGCCGTTTTTGGACGTCCACTGGGTTGTTCATCCTTGGTGCTCGTTCGGCCGCGTTTGAACTCGCTCAGCCAGAGACTGACAGTCAAAAATTAAGGTGTGGAGGTGCCATGAACTTTCTGCAAGATATCTCGTATCTCCGTCGCCGTTTTCCCATCCATCTAGAAATGTTTGATGACTGCACGAAATTCGTGTTTATCCATTTTTGCAAAGTGCCTGTCCTGCTTTACAAAACTGCCTAGTAAACAAGAAGTTTACGACGTATCTGTCTAAATGATTTGACAGCTGTCCTAAAATTGGTTCGCCTTGGTAACCATCATAACAATTTCGCGAAACGCGAGCCATATCTTGCCCATTCCGGAAACTTTTCAATCTACCCTCGTATGACCTAAAAAAGCTTTTCTGATTTAATTTAAATTAATTATCTTTTTCTTGCATTTGTCATGGCAAGTCTTACATAATTAAACATCACTGTCATTGTTGGCTTGTTGGCCTCGATTTCTAGGGGGCCTATCTTCCGACGCTCTAATCATCATTATCGACTGCTGTTATCGTGACTGCAAAAGATACTGTAATTGGGCCAATCATAAAGCATGATCATAACCATTAAAAAAACGTTATCTAACTCGCACGTTGCACTTCACTCACTACCGACGATCCGACGCTAATCGACTCAAAACTTTCGCCAATTGACAGTTGATTACTTTATTATCGAGTATCATGAAATGTTATAGATTATATAGTATAGACCTATCTCAAATTCCTGCAATCTAGTGTTGAATTGAAGTAAACAATAATTTTGCAATTAATTGCATCCTGTAAAGAGTATGCAGCTGATGTCTTCTTAATAAGTATTCCTAAATAACTGATCTGAAGTACTAAAAAAATAGTTGGCGTGTACCTTCAGGGTTTTTGATACTCTGCATATTTGTAATCGCATAGATTAGTCAATTTTGTAAGTACTTATCACTCATATCAGCTCGTCTCGGGTACACTCTTATGGGTTCAATAAAATTTACACGCCAAGCGACCAAACGACCAAATTTGCTAATCAAATATTCAAACACAATTTACAGGTTAAAGGAGTCACATACAATTTGAAATCGTTCCTGGGCCCCGCTGACTGGGTGGCGCCCGACTCACCGAAGTACATTGACAATGTTCGCATGCGAACAAATGAGGTGAGTTCGCGCCTGAATCTCTTTTCTCCTGAAAATAGCTAAATTTAACTGAAATATTCATTTAAGGACACGACGCTGTACCAATGCATTATCTATCTGGCGCCGGGAGACTACCATCGCTTTCACTCGCCCACCAGTTGGTTTCCTGAGGTGCGTCGTCACTTTGCCGGTGAACTGTTGTCGGTCAGTCCGTCCGTTGCTCATTGGCTGCCCGGTCTGTTTGCACTGAACGAGCGAGCACTGTACATTGGAAAATGGAAGCACGGATTCTTTAGTTTCACAGCTGTCGGTAAGTACGGTCCTAGCCGAATTTCAGTTATTCCTATTGGTAGTTCAGATATGTAACTCGATATAAATTCCATTAGAAGATAACAGCGTTCGTGTGAATTTTTATATGTTACCGGTAATCTTGTTTGCGGGTATTTCCCACATAATGATAACGTTTGTTAAAATCGCGTGCTGTAATTAATAAATACGTGGTTTGCGGAAGATTTTAGTTATCCTCCCTAGGCCACGTTTTCTTGATAATGACTGTAATTTTTTAAATAATTTTGTAGGTGCCACAAACGTGGGCTCTGTGCAAATTTACATGGATCAGCAGCTGAAAACGAACCGCTGGTCCGGTCTACGGGTCGGCAAGCACAATCGCACCGAAGAGTACGAGGAAATTCGACTGCCAGCCGAAACGAAGCTGTCCAAGGGTGAAATACTCGGACAGTTCAACATGGGCAGCACTGTCGTACTGATCTTTGAAGCACCAAAGAGTTTTAAGTAAGCATTATAATCTACAGTTTAAATGTAATTCATATTTTAATTATTTTAATTATTTTTTTATAGATTTAACATAGAAGCGGGTCAGAAAATCAAGATGGGCGAGTCTTTGGGTTGCGTTAACGCCAAGGAAACTACTGAATCGAACATTGTTACCTCAGAGCAAAAACTAGAAAATAATAATACGCCTTTAGTTATTTTGTAATCTTCAACGTTTACAATATGCACTCGAATCGCACGCACACGCACACACACACACAAACTCTATTTCTGTAGTACATATTGTACGATCATAGAATGTGTGTGTGGTGGTGGTGTGTGTGTGAGGTACGCTCCAGCTGTGAGTATATCCGGTTTGTCAGAAGCGCTATTGTGCTGCCATAAAGACATAATTTTTATTAGACAATTTATTTAGTATGCAATAAAGCGATTTAAACGCGATAGAGCAGAGAGTGCAAGAGTCATTACACAAACACTGTTACCTGTTAACCATACCAACTACAAGACGCAAATGTGTGATACAAAACCGTAGCAAATTTATTCAATTTACTAAATATTGTATATAAAATGTATATTAAAATATTGATGAGCGATGCTGTGTCGCACGCAGATAAGTATTGTGTATTTTAGAAATAGAGATTAAACCAAAAAAAAAACAAAAACCTTTTTGCCTTTTCTGTCATGACGACTGAGTAGTGTTTAGGTTGTCGTGCCTCCTTTCCATTTGGTTTTCATGCACTTCAGGGCATTGTCTGCATAGTATCGCACATCTGTGCCGGTTGGCAGAGATTCGACAAACGCCTGCAAAGGCTGCCGGTCTTTAAGATCCACGAGAGCATCTACGACACTTTTCGAGGCACCAATCTTGCGGGCAAGAGCCAATCGATGCTGGGCATCTGAGATTTTGGACAGAAAATGATTGAGCACCGGTGCAGGTGCTTCAAGGCGATGCAACTGCATGATGGCTCGGTCTAATGGTACATTAATGGCAAACGTTTTTGTTTTGAGACTGTGCCAGCTCTTCTTTTCGAATAGTTGCTCAACATCACGCCACGCCTGACTTCGAGCTCGTTCATTCATTGCCACCCACTCGTATTGTGACACATTTATGCGGTGCTGATCCAAGAGTCGCTGAGGATTGTATCGAGACGCGTTCGAGGTGTCCGTCCATTTGTGCATAGAGCATGCATAGTAGAGACTCTCCAGTGGTGTGCCGTCCACCAGATCAAATGCTTTGGAGTTTGATATTTTCTCAGCATGTTGCCATTCTGAGGAAATTGAAATATATAAACTGCGTTTGCAAAAAAGTTTAGTATAGTCAATCTAACCAATCAACGAAACGTAATTTGCCACTGCCTGAGCATAGAAATTGTTGACACCAGGCTGAGAAAAGTACTCTTTGTGTGTATGTGCAATTTTCTGTAGCCGCTTGTTGTCACTGGCTTCGGACAAACGCAGTGCAGCCGATAATTGCAGCATCTGTAAAAGTGGGAGTAGATTAAAAATTGAAAACTCAAATCGAATACACTTACCGCTAGTCGATCAGATTCACCCAACACACTAAGCCATTCTGTGCACTCGTTGAACAGCAATTTTTGCGATAAATAAACAATTAATTGGTCTACAGCCGTTGGTCTGGTCTGCATCAATCGCACCACGTGTCCTCGTTTCAAGGTTCGTATCACAAAAAGAATTACCTATTGGCATAGTTAAAGCGAGTTTAGAGCTAGATACCTGACTAAAATGTGTTTATATATACCGTTAAAATAGCATCTCCGTCACCACTAAGTATTGCCTCATCCAAGAGACTCTCCTTCTCGGCCAGCGATCGAAAACACTCCAAGGCACATGGTTTTTTGAGAATTAGTTTAGTCACCACAACTTTAGGCGGCGGTGCATGGTCTTTTTCTTGCACTCGACGGCGCAACAATTTCAACTCTTCCTCGGGCGTAATGCCTTTCGGTAAGTGTGTTTCTTCCATTGATTGTTCTTCCAGAACTGTAACGAATCACAAACAATAACAAAATATAAAAAAATTGCGTCATATCAAACCAACTTTTACGTAGATCCTGTTCGGATATCAACGAATTTAATGGGGTTTCATTGGAGGCAACCATTTCGTAGCTGAGCTCAGACACATTGTCTTCGAAGAACAGTTTTCGATCATGTTTTTTGATTCCGCTTACCTTAATTATAATAAATAGAAAGTATTAGCATTTACATTTTGGTAGATGTATAACACGTGTACCTTGTCATCCTCGTCGAAACTAAAAGCCTTGCTTTCGGACTTGTTCCAGTAGTCCTCCTCTTCCATGGCAGTCTGAATATCAATATAAACAATATTGACTACGTGTTAGTTAATCCTAAATACAATATATTTATGGGAAATGTGAATCATTTGCAGTGGTTTTTGTATTGTAAGCCAATTAAATCAAAACAATAACAAAATATTGTGGTTGTCACAACAAGTCGGTCGTGCAGTTGATAAGAATGGTAAAACCTTACAACAGCACGGAGCATTTTTTAGAAATGGCTGCATACTGTCCTTATATATGATTCAAATTAGATAATTATAAATAATAATTTAATTTTAAATGTAACATAAGCTCAACACCCCCTCCCCGTCCGTAACACCTCGTTACAAAACTTCAAAATCAATATCTTAAAACTTTTTTTTTGTAAAATTGCTGTTTAGGATTTAGTGCCTGGGGACTTTTTGTACCCCTCCTCCATCAAAAGGGAGTCGCTCTCACACCAAATATCAAAGGTGGGGGAGGTTTTGAACACCCTTTCAGGAGGAGATATTAAAAACCACATATATAATTAGCTATAGAGGGAGTAGGTGAAGGAAATACAAAAAATGCCAATATTTTATAAAAGGTAAAACCTATACAGTTTTTTTAAGGCCACCCTTTTTAGACAGGTAGATACGAGTAGATATTTTCCAACGACGTTTGATCACATCTGGGCAAGATATCTCGTATCTGGAAGGGCTGAGTGTGACCCTTATCCAAAAGTGCTTGTATTAGTACATTTCTTTGGTTGTGTCGGGTTTGACATTCCCATAAAATGTGGTCGATCGTTTCGTATGTTGTTTGGCAGTTCCTGCAGAGTGGGTCATCTACGATATTCATTCGGTTCATGTTATCGCGTAACAGGGTATGGTTAGCTGCCATTCTACTAATAGCAGTTATCATAGGTCGGTGAGCGTTTCTTTCCAGTTTATGAAACCATGGTTTAAGTTGGA
>JAAAKO020039186.1:0-12338 GCA_010015015.2 Bolitophila cinerea
GCGCCCGCCCCATCAGATCTCCTGAAAACATCGAGGCAGTGAGACAATCAATTGCCCAATCACCGCAGCGTTCTGCTTGCAAGCATGCAGCGGCCCTTGGACTGTCTTCTTAAATAAACAAATATCTCTAATACTTTTTTATTTATTTCGTTACAAAATCGGGGGGTTATGTTGCCCCACCCTGTATAAACATATAAACAGTTCTTGAAACCTATAACACCTAGAGATACAATAACATTATATTAATGTCAAAAACTGATGGTTTAAACGGTCGGCCTATCGAGGTTACTGACATCTTAAGTGTTGGTTAAAAAGAAGAAGAACTGTAGAACAAATGTTGTCGGATTTCATCTAACAACTTCTAAAATTTCTGAAAGGTGGAAAGATGTAGATTATTTGTTGGTTGGCCATATCAACGCACGAATCCTTCTGTTTGTCTACACCTTTAGTTTTATTCACACTGAAGCCACCAAGAACAAGGTGTTGATGAGCTATTGGTACTAAAAATTGCCATTATAATTTCCAGGGCAACCGAAAATATGTTTTTTTCGAAGCCCTATCATTATTCAGAATAATCATATATGTGTTGTTTGGGCATTTTTAATTGAGATGCAATTTACTCTCGTTTTTATTGTACACCACATTCTTGATTCTAAATATTTCAGAAATATGCAAAATATTACAAATAATTTTTTTTTTTGAAAATTACAAAAATTACAAAATATTTGTAATATATTACTTGATATATTACTTAATATTTTAAATATTACATAATATTACACAATATTTCAGATATTTCAAAATATTACATATATTTAATATAAATTTTACGTGATATTACGCAATATTACGTATAATTACAAAAGTATTTCTTTTTTTTAAAACAGTACACCCTTTATATTTATAAAACTAAACTTTTCCATGCACAGAAAACCGGTATCAAAACAAATTGATTACCTAGAATTTAGTTAAAAAGAACTGTTGCGTTTAAAACATTTGTATTTATTTTTAGTAATACATTTTTTTTTTAAATATAATGAATATATTATTTCAGAATTTATTATTGATTTGTTCACCAATATTTATATTTATCTATAGTTAGATCTTCTTTTTAAACGCTGCAATAAAGGAAACAAGAATTAAAGACGTCGCAAAATTCGTAGAGAGTTCAATTGGTTATGGAAGTTTATTATCATCATTGGGTGCGATTATGATTTGTAATTTTAAATCATAGTAGTTTTAAAATTACATTAAAGCAATGCAAAAATAGAATTTACGCGATTTTATGAAATTTGAGGAACCATGGCAACTCATGTTAAAATTGAGGTACGAGATACAATTTTAAGAAACTTTCAATCATAATCGATTCCATTAACAAGAGGTTACATAATGGACTCACATAGCAATCCTCTCAATAAAATTAATATATGTTCCCGTCATTTCGAAAATATGGTGTACACGTGTGAAATAAAATCAATAATATCGATAATATTATTATTAATATCAAGAATATACTCCTAATACTATACTCCTAATAATAATGTAAATACAATAATATTGTGAGAATATATAAATATAGAAAATAATTTCATAATATAGAATAAAATATTGATAATAATTATATCAAATAATTGATAACGTTAATATGCAGAAAATATATTTTCGCGTACTCATGCTAATTTTAGATATTTTTTGAGCCTAAATATAGCCTTTTTGGGCAAACACTATTTATTACCAGACATTTACATACAACTAGGGTTATAGGTGTAGTATATATTACAAAAACTAGATTTTGTCTTTGCTAGTCTTCTACTTGTTATAGATTAGTTAGACTGTTTTTTTAAATATTTAAAAACTATAAAATTCCGGATAGAGGGATGTGGAATACAAATCTATGACCAACCTTTTGTTTCTTAGATTTAATAATTTTATCCAAGACAATTTCAGTACAGCAATAAAATTATTAAAATCAATTCAAAACTGATACTCACTACAAAATATGCATATATAACATTGAGTCTTGGCCTATTAAAATATAATGAAAAAGGTAACATATTTATAATTTAATTCTTTGTTTACAAATATAAAAAATATTATTATGGGATAATATCCGTAATATTCGAAATAAATTAAGAATGTCTAAGAATATTGAAATTATAAATAATAGAATATTATAAAAATATCGAGAATATTATAAATAATATGGTAATATGAAGAAAAATGATAATATATTACAAAATATATAATACAGTATACATACATTTAAACGTAGTGAAATGGTCTCGAGAAAAACAAACCGCGCTTGCAAGTTAAATACGTATTACAAAAATGTCGCCTAATTATCTCGGCCACCGGCACAATGACAAAGTCGAGCAATAAGCGTGCGCTGTGGGACGGTCGGCTATAACGCGGTAATTATTTAATAATGTACAATTAATAATAAATCGTCGCGACGCATAACTCGTCAATAGCGTCTGGAGGCGGTATGCGTATATCTATATAGTTATCTGCCAACTTTCTCACGATATTTTTATTCTCATGAATATTATAACATGCCAAGATAAAAAATATGCATTTAGTGTTTGGATATTTATTTCGCAATACGCAATATCTTCAGATTGATACGTTTGCAGAGTAGACTAAATCTCACGTGCACTTTCGAGACTATTATGTGCACGCTATGTGCACGCTATGCGCGCGCAGTTTACCGAGAGGTGGTTTGTTGTTGTTGCAAAGTGTCAATGTCAGATCATTCTGGTGACATGGTTTGACAGTTCACGGGCGCCGCAGCTGCACGATGCTTGCACAGACTTTCACGAAGGTAATTATAATTATATTCGCCTCGTGTCTGTGTGTGTTTTTTTTAATTGTGCTTTTATGTTATTGTGTGTGTGTGTATGTGTGCGGAGAATAAGATGACAACAGAATTTGTGTTTTAATTGACTCCATCACTTAAAGCCACGGATGCTGCTGGCAAAATGGAACTTTCGCTGATTAAATTTAGATTGATAAAAATAGGTATAATTCATTGCCTTTGAATCAATCGATTTTAATTAAAAATTATATAAAGTTTATATTATTTTACTAATAAATATCTTGTTTACACGCACTCACCTCAACAACAATAAAATAATCCAATTAAAGTGCCTGCAGCCATAATGTTATCGGCTCGGATCAAAGAACCGCGGTCAGCTTGTTTTAACACCTTTTCAAATCAATCAAGATCATAAATAAAAACACGCACACACACACACGCACCGATCAAAATAAATGCGTGAATACGATAGATGTTATCTAGTATATACTATATTATACAGTACACAAAAAAAAACGAAACGCACAAATATTAGTTCGATCGATCAGCTGTGAAATGGATCCGCACACACGCACTTTAATATTTTTTTTGTTTTCTTATAATTGCTATTTAGTTACACTTGATCAATAAAAACGCTTATACTATGTATTGGTTTGGCGGGGCACGGAACTGTATTGTAAATGTATATATAGTAAATACACACTATATAATAAATACACACCACAAATCTCTTCGGTAGAAAAACCAAGTCTCGAAACTCGTTCTCGCGCACGCGTCTTTACCTTTCTCGATATACACAACTTTTGCTCACGGTTCCGCGAATGCGTCTGCAGTGATTGTGAGCAACAATCCGTCTGGCGAGCTACCTGAGCTACAGCAAGCTGGCGCACCACAGCGGCGGGCGCGGCGTCAAAGAGGTGATCGCAAAGTCGCAAGCTCGCTCGAATATAGCGTTGCAACCGGGGTATTAAACTATACAAAGTGTATATTCGTGGTGGGCGCTATATTATACAGTTATACACTGTATACAGCACGCACGTAAACAATTCTGCATATACCCACACACAGACACAATCTTACCTGTGTATAGATTTCACATAACCACGTATATGAAGTTTATAAATTTTTGATATCATTTGCGCGGTGTGTATTATCTATGCGCATAACTCTGTACCTATATTTTGCTTGTGGTCGCGTTCTTGTCTCTATCTTGGGAAAATTAACCTATACTTAAAGGTATAGTTAATATATATATAGAGATATGATTGTGGAAAGATATATCACTTTCACATGTGCTGCGCGCAAGGTATTTTACCTGTGTGATTTTGTGCGTTGTGAAGGGCAATGTGGAAATATAAGCGATCGACGGTTTTACTTGAATATAGAAATGCTAATTTCTGCCATTTAAATTTTATAGTTTTTATTTTTTAAATCGATAAGCTAGCATGGTTTTATGGTTTCCTCTGTAAATTTGCAGTTAATGAACGTTCAGATAACTTTACTCTTTTATTAAAATAGCTCCGGCTTAGTATACGAGAAGCTCAGACCTTACCTATTTGGAAAATATGTCAAGATTTGGTTGTTAGTAATAATTAGTTGTTAGAAATAATTAGTAATAGTTGAATGCAATTTTACAAGCTCCGGTTTACTCCAAGTGGTTAGTCATTTTAGTAAAAAAAAACATAAAACAAATTGTAAAAGAAGTAGCGTCAGGTTTTTTTTCGACTTGCAATAATATTAACATATTAAAAGTCAGAGTGGCTTGGGATCCATAAAAACTCGCTAAAGTTATGTTCGGCTAAAATGTTAAGGGTTAGATTAGATTGATGTTGAAATATACCTCTCTTAAATAAATAGACGAACGCACGCAGGTCTCAATTAGAAACCATTGTGCTCTTCCGGATTTAGAAGGAACTATCATACTCAAACCATTTCGATTTATACATAAAGCTCGAAATATTTTTAAGTTTGAGCGTAACGAAGTCGTCTGGGTTTGGGATGAAGCATCCTTATGCATACAGCCTTAGTCTCATGAGGCATTCACATATAAAGTGTTTTACCGTTTTTTCTATATTACACCCTCTACACATTGCGGAGCTCCTAACTTTAATTTTATGGAGGTGCTTATTAAGACAATAACCCGTAAGGAGCGTGCTAATCCTATGTCGATTGCCATTTAAAATTATTCTCGCTACCTGATGATCTGGGCTTCTGATGAAGTGTTTAGATTGTCGGTATTTTGCAGATTCGTCCCTCAGTTTCACATTAATTGTATGTTTTTGACGTTGTCTCTGACCTCCGTTCTAATGGTGGTATAGGATCTGCACGCCGATAGATCCGGCCCATACAAGTCATTGCTTGAACCATTTCTGGCCATTTCGTCAGCCCTATCATTTCCAGAAATATCTGAGTGACCAGGAACCCACCGCAGCTCAACATTATTACTAATGGATAGCTCTGTGAGTTGGTCGAGATATTTTTCGGTACGCATTTAGTGCTTTTAAGAAGCTTTTAGTTCAACAATACTGGCTGAAATTGCAATAATTTCTGCCTGGAAAACCGTCGCAAATTTACCCAGAAGGATTGCTATACTAATTGCGGGGTTTGTACAAAATACACCGGCTCCAGGTCTAGAATCCACTTAGGATCCATCTATATAAATAGCTATTTCATTTTTACATGGGATTATATTTGCTCTTCTAATCTTCTTGAAGTTCAATTTTGGAAGCATTTGGTCGGAGATTATTTGATAGTCTGTTTAGCTAAAAAAAAAACTTTTGTGACCTAGATCAGCTCCCAGTTGTTATTGCTTCGAAGTCTTTGTGCTGTCAGAAATGCTTCTGCTTCTATAAATATAGCAAGTGGAGGTAAGTCCAATAACATCTCAACAGCTGCAGTTCCTATGGCTTCAGTCACACTAATGCATGCAACTCTTTGTAAGTGTTAAAACTTGGTTTGCACCGTGCTATACCTACCTCAGGTTCACCATACGATTGTAGCAAATGAAACTGAGGGTCTCACAAACATTGTATACAACCAATATGAGGTCTTTGGTGAAAGTCCCCATTTTACTCCAACTGCTCTTCGATATTGCCATAAGGACCTACTAGCCTTCGTGATTCTTTTATAGGGCTTAAAGGATGATATAGCCCATCTTACTTTATCCGTTGTATTAACTATCACTTTTGCTGTATTCCATTTCTAAATAGTGGCAATTACATTGTATTTTTCAAGTAATTGTTCAGCAAGATAGTTATCTTTTACACAGCCAGGAAAATGTGTGTCCATAAGAAGTTGAATAGTTTCCTAAGGGGATTCTGTATAACTACCGTCGGATCTTTTAAAGGATTCGGGTTGGTAGGTACTGTTTTTTGTGAGAATTTGGTGCATTCTGAACGTATCCTTCATACTTGTAATCTCGCTAATGAAGGATGTCCATGCAACTGTTTTTGCTTTTTGCATCTGGTATTTTTATTTTGATTTTGCCGTAAGCATAAGATTTTTATCTGCTTTATTATCAGATCTTTTTGGTCTATTTTGACATCGTCGCAGATGATCCCCCAAGGTTTGCCCTAGTTTTGGATTCAGGTTAAGGGTTAGTTGACTGTCAATGTCAATAGTGCGTGAGCATGATTGTTATTGTAAACTTTCTTTCGAAAAAATGAATCGGTTTTATGTGATCGTTCTTCATAAACAGAGATGGCTCTAAGAAGACGGATTTTGATAATATGAGTGCATGGCTAGTTTGAGACCATTTATTGTTGCTTTGCATGCGTAGTGCAGTTAACTCAGGCGTAGTTGTTGGCACCATTTTCATGTCAATTATAATGCATAAACACGCGAGTCGTTGAATTCATTGACCTTGGCCACCACATAATTGCTTCAAATGTTAGCATTGGTCTAATCATTATAGTACTTTGGGAGATAAGCCCCATGTTTTCATAAAAGCTCTGCGGCATTGCCAGAAAGCTTTAGAGACTTAGGTGTTTTGTTCTCCAAGTTTTTGTTAAAAATAAGTTTTCTATCTAATATTATACCAAGATATTTGACTTCTGTTGTCAATTTGATTTTACGGAGGTCATATTTCTTTTTATGGGAAAAAGATCAAATGCTGTTAATGCTCTAATGCTCTACTCCGTTGTGAGTGGAATATGATTTGGAATGTTAAATTTACCAAAGTAAGGAAAGAGGTAATTGACCTCACCCTATCAAACAGCCGATTAGCAAACTCAATCACTGAATGGCACGTATCGACTTAAGTATCAATGTCAGATAACATTACAGACTTACCTGAACACAGAAATCCTAGGAAAACAACTGGAATCTGTTCAGAGAGTGTTTTATTAAAAAACAGAAAATACATTTTTTTTTGATCCCTAGTTCTATTTATTATTATTTATTTCAATAAAATCATTGTAATAATATAAATGCGAATTGATTTCAATATAAAATTTAATATGGCTGCCAAAATAACGGTTTCTCATACTTATATTTTTCTATACTATTGAGATGTTCTTAGTTATATTATTCCCAGTCTAAAAAATCTTAGTTTATTTTTCATGTTTGTAAACAAGAAAGTTTAAATATATTAAAAAGAAAAACAAAGTCTTTAAAAATGTAAACGAGGCTATGTGCAAAGTTTGAACTGCATGAGATAAGTAGCAGTAGGCTAAAAAAGTATCAAAAAATCAATCGAAGTTCATATATACCAATTGAAATAAAAATAGTTTTTTTAACAAGACAGCTTTGGTTGGAAAATAAAGTGGAAGAGTATTAAAAGAGTGTCGAAAAATCTTTTGACGGTCATAAATTCCAAGTAAATTTAAGAAAAAGATTATAAAAAGTCCGAAAAATGTTAGTGCTGGCTTACACAATTTTTCTAAATAACAAAAATCTTTAATATTTGCAAAATTGTTCTTTTAAAGCTGGTAAACTTTTAAAAGTATGCAAACGTATGCTTTAAAACTGTATATCGGTATACTTTTAGTCCAAACATATACATATAAATTAGGGAACGTATAGAACATTAGAAATTTCATTTTAAGTTATATACTTAAGCCTTAAGTACCTTGAGTGCCTTAAGTACTTAAGTTTTAAGTACGTAAGCACTTAAGTTTTAAGTACTTACGCACTTTAAAGTACTTATGTATTAAGTACCTAAGTAGTGTCAAAGGCTGGCAACCGACTGTGTTTTGACGTCCCTTATATACCCCGCAAAGTAGCTGAATTCAATGTTTTCTTAATTAAGCCAGTTGTTTCAGAATGTGACCTGTGAAACATTAATTAGCTCGAAAAAAAATATAACCGTAAACGCTAAGAAAATTTACTCACATAAAACGCAAATTATAGCAGATGCATTGTTCCTGATATTTCGTTGAAGTATAAAGCGGAAATTAGAGTTTATTTTTAGGCAGTTTTTCAGCTAGTGACCTGAGAACAACTACTCATAATATTTGAGATTCTATCTTCTTGAGTAAATTTTCTCAGCCTTTACGGTAAATTCAAACTTCGAGCTGATTTGTGAATCTCAAGTCACTACCTGAGACAACTGCCCTAGATAAGGAAAGCCTAAATTTAGCTTTATATGTTTCAAGGACAGAGATCAGGAACAATGCATCTGTTCCTGCTATAAACTTAGATTTTAGTGAGTAATTTTATAGTTTTTATTTTGTATGGGATTTGCAAAATAATAAATATTATGCAAAATATTTTAAAATACCACGAATATTATAACAAATATTATTAATATCGATAACATTTTTTATATTATTACTTTAAAGGTGGTCTCGGTTATGCGACGCTTGATGTAAATAGTTGGGAAAACTTATCACATTTTCAATTTCAGTTTTTCGTGTATGAATTTTTGTTTTCATTATATACTTTTTTCAATTTTGCTCTTAAAAATATTCTTTAGAATGTAAAGTAAGATAAAAAAAAATTTAGAAGGTAAAGTATGATATAGAGATGTAAAAAGTATTGAGATTTATAGTATGAGTTCATTGTTATCGATTGACCGAATCTAAATTGGGCGAACGGTATTGGATATACATTTTTGAAGTACGGGACTTTGTTGCGATTTAACACTCCTACATGACTAAATTTCAATATTAAAGTTGGTCCAGAAGCCAATTCGATATAGATATAACTTTTCTCAACTTTTGGTTTTATAGAGTTATGCGGTTTGACTAATGGTCGGCTCATTTGACACCCTTCATATAACTAAATAAATCTAATAAAATCCATATTACCAACAACTTCTCGTCTACACAACTGATACCGCATCCAAGGCAGCTACTCTTTTGCTATATTGAGCTGTATAATATACGATTATAGTGGCTGTGTTTAAAGAAATACGAAAATTACTTTCACTCACCATTATATTAGTTTAGTTAGTCAGACATATTTTTGTTGTCGGTCGGTCGATTGAATGCTATAGATATATAGCTTGTATGCTGTTGTGATGCGGTGCGCGCTTATTTTATCCGCCAAGGAAAATACTATATTTATGTATATATTAAATATTTTAATGCGTGTACGTACAACGTACATGCGTGTTATTGTAATTGGGAAATTTTACTGGCCAATTATGGAATTTCCGGCGAAGATTGCGGCTTAAAGGCAGCTGGCACGTATAGCGACGCGGTCTAATGCGTGCTTAATACATTTGTTGCAAATTGTTGCAAATTTTGATTGGTTTAATTTTTAATTTTTCTAATGAAACACTTAATTTTTTTTTTTTGAATTATTTACTCAAAATATTTCCAGTACATGTTTATGAAAAAAATAAAAATAAAATTTAATTAATTTTAGTTTGATTTAAGACATGCAAAGTCTGAGGACAGAGCCTCATTTCCCTTTGTCAGCTTCACTTTATCAATGACTAAAACAACTTGATTTTGACTTCTTTTTATGAGTCCGTTCAGTGTCACCCAGTCGTTCAACACCGTGACCACTTTGTTTTTTCATAATTTTGTGGGCACCTCGCTTCGTACGAGCAACTTGCTGATAATCGCCATTAATTTGGTAAGAGTTGTCTTCATTTTTCTGTGATAATTCTAATCAGCATGTAAAATAAAAATAAATAAAATATCAAAATAAACTGTAGAAATAAATTTTGTAAAATTGATATAATAATATTTTCTTACCACCATGATTGTCAAGAGATGCTCCGGTAACACTCTATAAAAAAAATAATATATCAATTATATATTACACAAATTAAAAAAAGGCCAAATCTCACAATCAAGTGAACCACACAAAGTGATGCAATAAATAGAATTACAATAATCTGTTGCATCTTGAGGAAAGTCTGAAATGAAGCTTATACTGAAACTGAGTGAGTATCCAAAATTGGCTCTTCTTTTATTAAAAAAACTATGTTCATGTAAATCTAATAAGAAAAAATCTTGCATGACAAAACCAATTTGCAGTCTTTTAATTGAGATAGATGACCTGACAAAGATAGGTTTTAACATTATTAATTGTACTTATACAGCTAATTAGGAAATATTGCGATGTTCGGTTTTTAATAGTAATAATTAGTTTTTTGTATTCTTTTTCTGTTTTATCAAATGCGGCTGGAGCATCTAGTGTTAAACTTCCTCATACATTTGTAGGCGAAATCACCCACCAGATCAAAACAAATATGTTGTTCCTTAAAGTTACTAGTACCTTATAGTTATTTATGCTGTCGTACATGTTTTTCCTATATTCCATCGAAACATAAAAAATGTAAAATATATGAAACATATGTTTTTGTTTTGATTATTTGTATTTAGTTTTAGGATAATGCTCTTTTTTTGAGTCCGGCTCAGATGCTCAAACGTTCATGTGCGCTATCGTTCAAATGAGTGAAAAAATGAAATTTAAAGGAATTTTAAGGTCAAATCATCAAAACACAGTAGTAGATCAAATGCTCCAACGTTCAGATGCGCGAACGTTACTATTAGTACTGGCGAATATTAAACTTAGTATATTTTTAAAACATGTTCGCGCATTTGAGTTGATCCCACTTTTTATGCATATTTTGATAGATTCATTTCTAATAGAGAACAGCTCAGAAGCGCGAACGTTCACAAGCAAATCACAATCTTTTTTAATGTTAGCTACATTTTGGGTCATATGATCATTGATCGATCATTTAAACGTTCGCGAATTTGCGCTGTTCCATAATTTAAAGTACTAAATGAAAAAAACGTATCTAACAAAAAAAAAAAAAGTAGTACCCATCGGATCAGTACTTATGTACCACTCTTTCTTGCTGCTCTAAATGGAATTTTAGAAGTGATTGAACGAGATAACACGGCTTAATTCCTTGCGTATGCGGACGATCTCATCATCTACGATGTGGAAATAACATCGAACAAATCACTAAGGCACTACAAAAAAAATCAATAAAATGGACGATTGGACCAGAAACACAGTAAACAATACATACCAAAAGAAATGATTCAATCACACAAATTCTTTGGTATCACTCTAGAAAAGCGGTTAGACTGAAAAACCCATATTTCAAAACCAAAAGAGAACTTCAAAAAAAGAAAAATCATCATGAAGTATTCATATTAAAGAGACAATTTTTTTAAGGTCATACCTTCTAAAATTGATCATTTACCTCATAAAACCACCTAAAAAATGTATGAAAAAAATGTATTTACTAGTTGCGCAACAATTTTTAAATTTGCCTTTAATGCAAACATATATATGGACAACATAGATTTCTTAGACATCAAAATTAGTAAAAGTATCATGTAATTTGTATTGTATCATTTTTACTTCTTCTTTTGTGAAACAGACCCATTTAAGTTTGGACTGTTCTGTCGATGCTTCTCTACTACTTGCAAAAGATACTGTTTTTGATCTTCTTGGTTCGAAGGAATTCCATTAAACGATTGAATAAGAAAGATTCCACGTTCGTCTGCATCATTCACAACCTTCAGTTTTTTGACTTTTCAACAACTTTCAATATTTTTTTGTTTATTTTCTAAGTATTTGTATGTTTATTTAAAAATGTTTCAGATATATCCAAAGTCGTGAATAGTTTTAAAGTGCTTTCGGACACGAAATCACTTAGTTGCTTCGTTTGAATTGATTTTGTTTAAAGTTTTTACGTCGTTAAGGGCTTCTATTTTTCAATGCTTTTCCATCTTTACTTTCATTTTAGAAGAATCTGTCAAGTCAAAATGGCTAATCCAAGTGTTTCACTGAAATACCATAAATGTAACTTTGAGTAACTTTTAGCTGCAGCTTCGGAAATGACTTTGTTGGTTTCCTTATATTTATCAAGTTTCTTTAAAGCTGTTAGGTCATTGTAAGGTGCTAATGCTCTACCGGGAGAAGTATACCAATTCTTGAAAATCGCTTGAAAATTAAAAAATTTAGACCACTTCATATTCCCATTACAACGTTAAAGAATTTTTCAATAATAAGTTCCATAACGTGCTGTCGGCAAGCAAAGGTGAGAAGGCTCTTTGTCCTTAGACATAAAATCTGGGAGACATTTGCCGTCCTAATGAACTGTTAA
>JAAAKO020039197.1:0-12337 GCA_010015015.2 Bolitophila cinerea
TGTGATTAAACGTTTTCATGATTTTGTTGGTTTTCTGGACATAATTTTACAGGTTTTTTATATTTTAAAGGTATATTGTATTTTATATTATGAGAATTTTAGGCATTATATAATTCGATTTCGATTTCGGGATTTCATTCACACAAAAGAAGCAAATAACTAGAAACATAAGGAAATAGGCAACAATATTCACGATACTAGTTTTTTAGGATATTGTATTTTAGGCATTTTATGTTTACGGCTTTTTGGGGTTTTCATGCTTTGTTTTTTTGTTATTTTATGATTATGTGAGGTATTTTTTCGGAATTCCTATACGCGCACTCCTCCAACTATTCATTTCACGCGATTTTTATCACACGCACACCAGCAAAACAGTTATTGCCGAATATTTTTCTGGCATTTTATTTTAAAGCATTTGGCTTTTCAGAAATTTAATTTATTATGATTTCAGGATTACGTTTAGAGTATGCCGATTTATAGAATTGTTGCCATAGTAAATACATTTTTAAATACCGTTGAAAGTGGAAAATGGCGTCAGAGACAGTGGTGTAAAATCCCTAGCACCCATGTAGTTGTGATTTTGATTATTCCTTCTTTAATATGATACAATAACTTTTTAATACAATACTTAGAATAAAGTACATAAAACAATAAAATAATTACACCAAAGCTTTAGTTCTTAAATAATAATTGTTTTTGATATATTTGAAACACAAATGTGGCGCAAATGATTTTTCCCTATGCCCGTCATAAATATCGTATGAAATTCACTCCATTCAGTCTTACAGACTGGCGCTAAAGTTTGAAGTATTAGGAATATTAAGAAATTGCTTTATTCTCTTAAATAAACCATTGCAAGCGCTTTAAAATTCACCCACATTATAGAAAATCAATATATATTTATATTTTTTTTACAAAAAAAATCTTTAAGAAAATAAAAATTATACAATTATTATTTTTTTATATTTTTCCACTCTCTGGTGATTGCATAAAAGCATTGTTTACAAATATACACCATTGATGTCAACCAAAGAGTATGCGATATTATATTCGCGAGTATTCTTATTATGCAATAATGGCCGAAATATCCGTAATATACGATGTAAAATCAATAATATATCAAGAATATCTTGAGAATATTTAGAATATAATTAAATTTCTATGTAATACCAAATAATACTTGAGAATAATATAAAATGATCGAGAATATTAAAAAATAATATGGTAATACGAGAAAAAATATGATAATATATTACGAAAAACATCATATGGTGTGCACATTTTGTACGTATAGTGAAATGGTGTCACACACAAAAGTCGTAGAGATCACGCCGCGCAATTCGTTTCACTAATGTGTTGGCGCATGCGCGAGCCTTTGAGGTTCGATCCCGCACCACGACGCGCATCCAATTAAAATCCAATCGATCAAATTAAATCGCACACGGTGCACGCTCATTAATTTGCATTGCAATTGTTCTGAGACACACACACACACACACGCAATAACGGCGTGCATTTACCCTCAGGTAGCTCCTAACCTCTCACGTCTTTTCCACATTATAAATTTCATTTCTATATTGCGGCGCAGATACGCTTGTCTAAAATATATATGTAGGTATATTTATGCATATTATATCGAAGATAGATAATAGATAGATACATTATTTATCCATTTTATAAGATATTGAAAACACGCAACGGCCGGCGCGGCGCGCATCGTGTTGAAAATCATATAAATTTTGCGTCTACATGAGAATTACCCGTATATCCATTTATATACAACAACGCGTGCACATGCATTAAACAAATTATTTGTTTATAATAAATTGTACTTATATATATTGTAATTTCATTGTTTATTGATGGAGCGGAGCTTGGCTGGCGCGCACTGCAGCGAATGCAGCAAATACACCGAATGCACTTCGCAGAATGCAGGCGGTCTGTAATTTCCATGCGCCATCGCCAGCGTGAGATATGTGTGTGTGTGTGTTTCTGGTGTTTCTTATATTATATAGCTGCATAGAATTGCATTTTCTTCTCCGGCCGCGCGTGGAAATTGTTTTTGCCACACATTTTCAGCATTTCAGCCACGTACTATATAAAACGTGTGACGCATCTCACATGGAATTTTCACGGGACGCCCACGCAACGCTGGCTACCGTACCGTCCGTCCGTCCGTGTCGTGTCGGAGCGACGGACGCTGTGCTGGTATTTCTTAAGACCGATTTAAACAGCCCGCAGTCAAACGGACGTGTAAACATACAAACCAACAAGCTTCGCGGGTCTTTTAAATCTGTATACACATTTATATATAGTAAAACTTTTCAGAATGTGTCTGTGTGAGTGTGTGTGTGTGTGCCACTAACTCATTTACACAAATAAGATTTTTAATTAAAATCATGAAAAGCGAAAATGTGTTTGTGCACGCGCGCTCCACTCAGTTTTACTTTTTAATTCTAGAAATAGTGTTAGGCGCTATTTTCTGTACACAAACACATACACACACACAAGCATGTGAATATTTACAAATTCGCGCACACACACACAGCCACACCGACACCGGTGAAAGATTTATGCACGCGTCGCAGTGTTACAGTTATTTACGCGCGCACACGCCGCACAGTGGATCAATCCTATGGCACTGTCGGACAATTGGAAACAAGACAAAAAAAATATTTTCAAATTTACAATAGCAAAAAAATATATTTCCTATTATCAAATATTTTTTAATATTAATAGTATTATTATTATTTGCTAATAATAAATATTTTAAATATTCAATATAGAATATTTAATTTATATTATTATAATTATAATATTCAATTGTATAATATTTAATTTTTAGTATTATATATTTTCAATATTTTAAATTTTGATGAATAATACTTCATATTCTTGGTAATAATATCGTATTCTTTTGTTGTGTTATATTTGCGAAATATTATGCATATTATACCTAATATTTTGAGTATTCTTGATATTTGCTAATAAAAATACATATTTGTAATATTCGACATCTATCTAATATTTAATATATTTAATATATTTAATAATATTTGCGAATTATTATGAATATTACCTAATATTTTGTGTATATTCTTGATATTCGCTAATAATAATACATATTTTTAATATTCGATATTTATTATTCAATATTTTAAATATTTTACATATTTAATAATAATAATTGATAATTATTATGCATATTACCTAATATTTAAGTATACTCTTGATATTTTCTAATAATAATAAATATGTTTAACATTCGATTTTTAATATTCAACAATTTCAATATTTTAAATATTGATGAATAATATTTTCGAAATAATATGCATATTACATAATAATTTCAGTATTCGCAAATATTTTCAGTACTCGCGAATTTTCAAATATTTTACGAATATTATAAGTGAAATTATCGCACTCGTTATTGGGTACCTAAAATACAGAAGAAAAACTACAATTTGAAAAGTGCGTTTATGTGCGTCACCCGCAAATCTTTATAGCCAACAGCATTAATAAAATATATATATATTTTTTTTTTTAATTGAAATTTTTTTTTGATATTTTTAATATTTGGTATTATTTTTGATATAAATAATATTTATTATAATATTTGGTGGTACTTTAATAAATTAATTTGGTTAGTGTCACATTAAAACCAAAAAAGCTGGTTTAAAAAAAAACCTCAATTAGCTACAGTTTTTGATAAATTAAAGCAATGGAAAATAAGTTAAATTTTATGTTAAAAATAAAAATTCAAAAATCATTGATGAGATTCTTTCCTAGACCAATTTGATATTTTTTATGCGAAATAATAGCTATCGAAAACAAACATCTAAATTGGGAAAAGCCAAATCTCTTCAATAATTGTCGTTACAACTTCAACTAATTTGCTATACGTTTTGCCGAAATACAGCCTTTTAGCTAGCAGAAAGGCACAAATAGCTAATAATAGCTAAAAAAGCTAATAATAGTTAAAATTATAGCTAAAATAGCTACTTATAGCTAAAATAATAAAACACAGTCTTTTAGTTAGCAGAAAGTCACATAATAGGTATCAATAGGTTAAATAGTTAATAATAGCTAAAATAGCTAATAATAGCTAAAATAGCTTATAATAGCTAAAATAATAAATAGCAAATAATAGCTAGAATAGCTAATAATAGCTGATAATAGCTAATAATAGCTAATAACAGCTAAAATAACTAAGCCAAATAATAGCTAATTTGATTTCCAAATTTTTGAGCTAAATGTTTCTTCGGTTTTATTGAACTTATTCAGTACAACTTCCAAGACCCGCTCCAAATTAAAATTATATCTAAAAAAAATAATAATTATAATATCGCCCATTGTGCTCCCGCCGGTCGCTTGCGCTTTTGGCTGAGACGCGCGCACGCGCCCGAGCCTAATGTGCTTTATTTTGCATTACGTGAAAATGCAATGCGCGCACATACAAACACAAATCCACACGTACGCACTCACACTCTTGCGAGCCTGGTGGCGGCGGCGGCGGCAGCGAGTACTCTTATAAGACATGCTTTTTTGCTGATGCTGTAGTTGTTGTTGTTGTTGTTGTTGTTGCAGTTGTGAGCCTTTCCTGTATTTGGCGCGCGTGCGCCCCGCGAAACCGGATTTTTATATACGCGATACACTTACTACTACTATATATATATATATATATATATATAAAATAAGCCGATTTGGCAGGTCAGGTATTTTGCGCAATTTCACAAGAGCGCAAAACGAACGCGCGTCAGACCAAAACGAGTCGCATTGATTTCGTTCCGGGAATGTGTGCGCTTATTATTATTATTTATATTATTTATATAAGCGTAAATGCGCTGATATTTTTCGATGCGGTTATTTTAAGGTACAAATATATACAGAAAATATAGCTGCGATATAAAAATAACATTTTTATAAGATAATTGCTATATCGCACTTGCGTGCGCGCACTCTGCGCTCTCTATCCCGCAAATTACACCTCGTGACCTTCAAATCTTAAAGCTTTTTTATCAGTTTCAATGTGCAATTAAAAAATGCACATCACACCGAAGAAAAAACAAAACAACGATAGGATACGACTCAATGTTCAATAATTCCGTCGGGCACCCGATAACGCAAGCAAATCACAAAAAAACAAAGCCACTGCCCAGGGATAACCTCTGATCGCTCGCAGATGATTCTGCGCAGGCCAGATCATCGCCGGGCACCGTGCGCACGCTATAAAAGATCCCGGCACCCATGGAAACAGCATCAGTCACCGCACACGATGAGATCGATCGCAGTTCTAGTCTTCGCCAGTGCCTGCGTGCTCGCCAGCGCTCTTCACACCTACATCCCAACCACGGAGAACAGCAAGTTCGCCGACAATGAATTTCTGGTGAAACAGAAAGCCATCCTGGAGGTGCTGCAACACGTTCACCAAAACGAGGTGGCACACGCTGCACTCTTTAAACTGTCCAACGAATTCAAGTGGGACAAATTCGATGAAAGGTTCAACAATAAGGAGGCTGCTAGTGAGTTCTACGCTCTGTACAACCATGGTTTGCTTCCGATGAACGAGATCTTCTCAATCTCAAACGAACTACACCGTGAGCAGGCTATCGCTTTGTTCCATGTGTTTTACTACGCCAAGGACTGGGAGACATTCTACCAGAGTATGGTTTGGGCACGTTTCCACGTCAACGAGGGTATGTTTGTGTACGCTCTGACCGTGTCCGTGTTGCACCGTCCCGATATGGCCGGTATTGTACTGCCCGCTCCGTACGAAATCTACCCGTTCTACTTCTTCAACGCTGACGTCATCCAGAAGGCACAGTCCTACAAAATGGAAGGATTCTACGGTGTGCACAAGCCAGAGGAGGACACATACGAGATTACGATTCCAGCCAACTACACAACACCGTTCAATGCTGAATCAAAGCTGTCCTACTTCACCGAAGACATTGGCCTAAACTCGTACTTCTTCTACTTCCATGCTGACTACCCATTCTGGATGGTCGATGAGAAATACCATCTGAACAACGATCGTCGCGGAGAATTGCAGATGTACAAGTACCAGCATCTGTTGGCCCGTTACTACTTGGAACGCTTGTCCAACGATATGGCTGAGATTCCACAGTTCTCGTGGTTTGAACCCATCCAGACCGGATACAATCCAGCTCTGCGTTACTACAACGGAGACTACTTCCCAGCCAGGCCCAACTTCCACACCCTGTACAACGAGTACAACTACTATGCGCTGGACACAGTCTTCGACTACGAGCACCGCATCCGTGAGATCATCAATGCTGGTTTCTTCATTCTAGCCGATGGCACCCAAATCGATCTGACCAAGCCCGAGTCCGTTGAGTCATTCGCTGCCTTCATGCTGTCGCACCCCGATCACAAGCAATCGCACTTCTACGGTTACCTCGAGGTTTTCGCAAAGATTCTTTTAGGATCATCAGTGCACACATTCGGTGACCATCACTCCACCATTCCCGGTGCCCTAGAACACTTTGAAACCGCCATGCGTGATCCCATGTTCTACCAGCTGTACAAACGACTGATCAACTACTATCTGACCTTTAAGTCACACTTGCCCAGCTACAAGATCGCTGAGCTCGAGTTCCACGGTGTCAAGATCCAGTCCGTCTCCATGGACAAGCTGACCACCTACTTTGAACAATTCGAGGCAGACATCACCAATGCCGTTAACATCGAGCAATTCCCGGCCACCTACGAAGGTTCAGCACTGCACAAATTCGGTAGAGCCTCGCACTACCAGGGCAAGGATCTGCTGATCAAGGCCAGCCAATACCGTCTGAACCATTTACCGTTCCACTTCGAGTTGAACGTACTCTCTGACAAACAACAACAGGCCACCGTTAAGGTGTTCATGGGTCCCAAATACGATGCTTACGGTCATCTTTTGAGAATCGACGAGAACCGTCAGAACTTCTTCGAACTGGACCACTATCTGGTTGACCTGAAGGTCGGCAAGAACGTGCTGCGTCGCAGCTGTGAAGATTTCTCGTGGTTCGCAGACGATCGTACCACCTTCTATGACCTGTACAAGAACGTGATGCTGGCCAGCGCCGAAGGATCCACGCATCAGTTTGCGCTGAACCAGAACGAGGCCCACTGTGATTTCCCGTGGCGCATGATGTTGCCCAAGGGCAAAACTGGCGGTATGGCCGTGCAGTTCTTCTTCATGGTGTTGCCATACGTGCCACCGCAAACCGCCCAGTTCACTGGATACGATCCGAAAATCTCGTGCGGCGTTGGATCGGGCGCCCGGTACATTACATCGCGTCCGTTCGGTTTCCCATTGGACCGTAAGATCAACGAAGCCTACTGGAACACCCCGAACATGTACTACTTTGACACGGCCATCTTTCACAAGAGGAGCAACGAGTTCACTGGATCGTACTAAAAAAACGAACGTGTTTTAAACAAATACATGATTTTGTAATACACGATACAAATTAATAATAATATTAACTATCAAATCTATATGTGGATCTTTGTTTAAATTATGCAACTATTTTTTTCTATAGAAATGTTTATATATTATTAAGTCAAAGGTTCAATGGTCGCCATTGGAGTGATTCTCAGAATAAAACCGGTCTCCGGAATCGGCAGCGGCGCATCACTTGCATCGAAAATTACTAAACAATCTAAACAACAACAATTTAGCATGTCTACAACAACAACAATTCAGCATGAGTACAACAACAACAACATTTCAGCATTTTTTTGCATATGATTATCAAATGCCTGGGTATTTTCATTTTGATGTTAATCTTACAACTGATATTGAAAGTATTTAAATATATGAGCCTAATATGAGGTACATAGTCGTATTTATACTAATTTTATAAATTTCTATTTATATATTAGGGATTATCGAAAGACACCTTTTTTAGAATTTCAATAAGTATAAGTGCAAAAAAGTTGTGTTCGCTATCTTAATATCTTATGTTCTGTCAAGAGGATCAAAATTTAAAGAATTCTACGAAAAGAACTTAAGATACATTTACCGAAATGAATGTACTATGATTGGCCAACTTTCGATTGACCGAATGATACCATTGGACGAATAATACGATTGGCTGAATAATACGTTTGGCCCAATCACGATTGACCGATCACGATTGGCCGAATCACGAATTACAATGTGAAGCTTCTGTTGCCAGCTTTATCGTCCTCACAACTCTCAGTCTAAATTGTAGAAAAGTTCATAAAATTGGTATTAATATTTTCATCCGGTTCCGTCAACATGCCCATGAGAATTTTTTCCGATAATGAAAAGTAAGCATTGCGGGCAGATGACCGGATAAAGTATTTAAAAATGCTTCTTTAGCATGTTTATGGATGAAACGATAGATATTGATGATGGACCTTTCAGATCAAAAAATTATTACCTGGTTGGAGACCTAAATGGTGGTAATTTTTCGGGAGAATACAACGGGTTGGTTCTCCTATAAACTAGTGACGGTTTTCTCAATATTACTTTGACCTTGATCAACTACCGATACCACCAAGGAATTAAAATGGTGCCTGAATGGTAGTTCATTAAAGTGTAGTGAAGACAAATAACCTAAAAGTAGTCGACCAATTTTTAGATCGAGTCGTCGAATTACTTCTCCATTTACTTTGGTTTTTTTCCACGGTTCTATCAGACCCAATTACACATAGTTTGCTAAACCCATTACTTCATTATTTGAAGCATATTCGAAAATACTATTTACATCTAGTGCTGATCTAGTAGTCGCAGTTTAACAATCCATATAATGTATCCTTTAAGCTATCATATGGCTCTTTCACCACCTCGAAAATCGAGGTAGCCCAATGCTTATTTTTCCTGAATTGCGAGGCTATTGAGGACACCGCTCAGGCATCGATCCATTTCGAAGTCGGTGGTTCTGTTGTACACTGGGAATAGGCTGAGTCTATAATAAGTGTTGCCAAATCGCATGGGCGATCAGTTCCTTTTCCACATACAAGGCATCTGTTAGTGACGAATGCGGAGAATTTTTTTTATAGATTTTAGAAAAAGTTTTTTTCGATACACCCTAATTATAATATAATCACGACGCGTGCTGTTTACCTAACCGCGTTCGTTAACTTGATTTAAATATCTATAATGTATTTACGCACGCGCTTACACGCACAATTGAAGGAACGCCAAAGTCGACTTGTGGTCGCAAAACATAAACATACCTATACTTTCCTATACAAATACACACACACGCACACACACACGCGCGCGCGCATTCTAGTAAAACACCTTAACGACTTATAGCGCACACGAGTATAATATACTCGCGCGCGGCACGCACACAAATGCACGAGCTACATAATTCGTTCGTCTGTTGATGTCTCGAATTCCGTGTCTTAAGTGTGAATTAGGATTTACTAACCAAGTATCTGGTCGCGTTTCGTTGCGGCACGTGTGGAATGTTTTGTTGTCTTGCAACCAGCGCGGCGCTGCGACGCACTTAATCCGAAACATGCGTGTGACGACATGCGCGCGCGCAAACGGCATGCCCGAACTTAGCTATGTGGTCTTAGCCTTTTATCCATTTTAGATCCATAATTGACTACTATACAAAAGTCACCTAATAATTAAGATAATCACTGTATATATATTCAAAAAAATCGTATAATACTAATTTCCATTTTTCCATGTTTCAGTTCAACTTTGTTGGTCGAATCCTGGGACCCCGTGGCATGACCGCCAAGCAACTGGAACAGGAGACCGGCTGCAAGATCATGGTTCGAGGCAAGGGCTCGATGCGCGACAAAAAGAAGGTCAGTTTTGGTGTTAGACTTTCAAGACTGATTTAAAGACTATAATCATATCTATAAAATTATGTAAAATCAAGTTTTAATTTAATATTATAATTAAAATCCACCGCGTAAATAAAATTATCGTACGTGCCAGCTTTGTCAGGCCGCGCGTGTCACCAAAGGCTTAAACTTATAAGCTTAGTACTTGTATTAGGAGTGTGTATCAATTTCGTGTCGTGCGCTGAAACAACTCAATTATCAGGTGCTCGCCAGCAGCAACTTTAGTCTTTATTTATTCATTCAATCCGATTTAAGTTTTTAATCTTAGAAATGTCATTTAAAATGTATGTTCCTAAATCATAAATTTCAATTGGGATTATTTTTATTCAGTTGAAAGCTACTTATTTTTTAAAATCAGACGTTATAATCGATAAACTAAGGTAATTGAGACTTTAAGCATTGAGAATGCATTCGATTGAACCCAAACATCAGATCGGTACCCGTTTGTCCAATTCCAAAAGTTCGTTGATGATAATGATGGAAACGAAGACCATCTCGAAGAGATTAGTGGGCCCATTGTATTTAAGAGCCTTTTTTGGAGACCCAGTGTGTTAAATGGCTACTCCTCATCGTATATTAAGCCCACCATTTCCTCCAGTTATGATGAAACAGCCATTACCGGTTGTGGTCCAGCGAAGCAAGCTTTACTACCAGTTTTAGCTGTCTGATCGTTGCCCAGTATTTCTGAGTGACCAGGAACCCAAAATAGGATTACATGAGACCTTAAATATAGTTCTTGTAGCACCTGCCAATAAATAATCACTAATCGAGAAGCGAATCTGGAAGCGCTCAGCGGCCCCGAAGCTTGACTATATGAGCAAATATAGATAGTCGCATCTACTTCACTCTCGCTCAGAAAAAAACTGATGGCATATACCTCTACATGAAAAACAGAAACATACCCACCCAGAGAGACGGACATATCTTCAGTGGAGTGGTCCAATCAAAAACGGGTGTGTTTCGAAAAGTAGATCTGGATCCAAGAAACCGCTTTAGACTCGAATACCATGTCTGGACCCGAAAAACGGGACCAAACCCGATAAGCTGTGCTTACAAGGTTAAAAGGTCGGCCAATATTGGACCAAAAATTGGCTGTACATTTCGGCCAACCTACGAAACGGACAATTTTTGTCTGCCAACGTTGGAAGTAAATTATTAACCGACCATTGGCAGGTCTGACAATGGTATTGGCAGACATCCTCCAATCGTGTAAGCACTCTGCATTCATATAATTGGTCATTTCATGATTATGGCCAATTCACAAAAGTTTTTATAGAAACGATCCTGATTCCTGTGTTTTTCAAGTTTTAAAAGCGGCTGAAGAACCCTCATCGTTCTTGACTGGATATATTTTCGTACCTCGAAGACAATTCCGATTAATGACAATTCTAAGTCATTTAGAAATGCACCAGACATCAGAGATGAGGATCGAGAGTCAGGAAGAAAATAAGGAAGAGTAAATTTTCAGGTGAACTGTAGAGGTCTGGAACCCGCGGACAATTGCGAATCGGGTCGGATTGAATATGTAGCGGGTCAGCTCCGGTGGACTTTTTTCCTTTAAAACCAGAGGCTTTTGCGTCTTGATTTATAATATATTTCAAAGATCTTTTTTGGGTTTCTGCGGGTCGAATCGGGTCGTCGGAATTTTTATACAAGTCCGTTTGGCAGGCAAAGCGGGTCAGGTCGGGTTAAAAATCGGGCATGGGTCAGGTCGTGTTGCCAAAATAAGGCCCGCGCAGACCTCTAGTGCACAGACTCTCTTTGGAAGACAATATTGATAACGATCACCATGATAAAGTCATTAATAGCAACGGACTCGGGCCATCACAGAAAGAATTGATCATATAAACATAAATGTACATCCACAATGTAACCTAACAGGAATCAGGATCGGGAATAGATATTTGGCCTACACTGATAGGCGAAAAATTAGCTAATATAGCAAAGTATTTGCTATGACAACCCTAAAAACTTAGCTGAAACAGCGTAAACTTTGCTGCAGTTTTGGTGTTGGCGCCAAATTAGGCTGTGACAGCCTAATCTGTTCTATGAGTGTACAATACAAAACGGTGTCACTCGATTGGTCAAAATCCGATCAGCCGAAATCCGATTGGACGAATAGTACGATTGGCCAAATTACGGTGGACCGAATGATACGATTGGTCGAATCACAATTGGCCGAATGAGACGATTGGCCGAATTTCGATTGGACGAATCAGTTTTGATTGGTTTTCCTTTAAATTCGGCCAATTGTTTAATTCGGCCAACCGTAATTTGGCCAATTTAAAAAATATATATATATTTTTTGTATACCTTTAATCATATATGGCATATTTAACTCATCCCTTCCTAGGTCTAATAAATAGATTTTTCAATAATACCTGACAACAAAATATATCAAAATCGAAGCAAACATTTGTCTGCCTTCTGGAGCACAACGCTGAAGATCGCGCAGATTGTAAAGCTTGTCGGCCAGCTTGACCAGTTTAGCGTT
>JAAAKO020039208.1:0-12337 GCA_010015015.2 Bolitophila cinerea
GCTAAGTCTTACAGACATTGGCTGTGTATATGCTATTGCAATGTCTTAAAAACACAATACCATTATTTAGTCCCAAAAACATTTGAGTCCACAATACAGACACCGGACCCAAAATGATTGTCGGGTCATTCAGCCTAATGGCTCATTCGGACTTATGATATTCGGCATGATGAAATTTGGCCTAATGGCTCATTCGGCCCGATTCGACTTTATGATATTCGGCCTACTGATATTCGGCCTACTGACATTCGGTATAATGGATTAATTGGCCTAATGGCTGATTTGGCCTGCTGAAATTCGGCCTAATAGCTCGTTTGGTCTTAGGGCTCATTCGACCTAATGGCAATCGGCCTGATGAGCTTAATGGCTCATTCGGCCTAATGATTATTTTGCCTAATGACTCAATTGGCCTAATGTCTTATTATGCCAATTGGTTCAATAGGCCTTTTAGCTTGCGGCCTAATGGCTTTCTTCCTAATGGGTTATTTGGCCAGATAAAATTCGCCCTGATGACATTCGCATAATGGCTTAATGTCTATTTTTTTCTTATTGTCTCATTCGGCCTAATGGCTTTCGACCTAATGAGTTGTTTGGCCTAAAGGGTAATTCGGCTTGATGAAATTCGGACTAATGACATTACGAATAGCTCATTCGGCCTGATGGCAGTCTGGAGAAGATCAGTGAAAAGTGCTATAATAAATAAAACACCATCGGCTGTGGTGTTCTGTGAACATTTAACGTAATTTTAAAATTCTGACAGATGCTTGTCACCTGTCATTTATTTGTCCACTAAAAACTCGACACAATTATCTGTTCATAATCCCGTATAATCTTTTCAACAAATCGCAAATTCCCTATATCGGTTCATGAACCGGAACACGCTCTATATCATAACTTCCGCTCTCATCTCACACATACAGCTCTCTGTGTCGTGTTCCGCATCTTCGAAAATCGATAATAAAATCGTTAAACATGAAATCGCTTAAAAAAAACTGTCAGCAAAGCTCCCACCGGCCGCTCGTCCCATATTCCCTTGCATATCCCATATCCGCACCGAACTGCATTGCACAATATTTATAAAGTGCATTTCTGGAAATGTGCAAGCATAAAGTCTTATGTTTAAATGATGTGCAATACGAATAAAGAATTTCTGCAGGCTGCTGCACTTTGATATAGCATATATAGATTATTTTTATATATTCTAGTATTATGTGTAGATTGTGGCGCTTTGTATGCTTGCCGTTGTGTATATGCGTTTTCCGCATATAAATCGGAAATGAAAAATGCAAACAGCAAGCTCAAAGCTAACAACAACAAAAACAACAATCACTGTTACCAAGAACATATCGCAAATACGCGTGGGAGGTATTGAAAATCGTATTCGAAATGAACTACGGGCTATACACACACACACACATACATATAAATATATAATATACATATTGTACAAACGAAAATCTTGTATATGTACATTAGGGTGGATCGATTAAAAGTGAGTTTGTGTGGAATTAAATATATAACGCTAAATATAATTTGTAAGTTGTAAAAAAACATATAAATTTTAAAAAAAGTCTATCGCCAGCGCATTGCCTTTGAAATGGCTGTAGGTATCATACGTAACCTAAAAACCCATAACCTAAAAACACGTAACCTAAAAACACGTAGCCTAAAAACACGAAAAATAAAAACACGTAACCTAAAAACATGTTACCTAAAAACACGTAACCCTAAATCACGTAAAGCTATAAAAATAAAGTAAATAACCTCTAATTTAAAAACGTACTACCTAAAATCATGCAATCTTTAAACGATGCAACATAAAAAAATCATACGATTCGTATTATTAACAGTGTAATTATATGTACATATACTTTAACGCCAGTACAACATTTTTATACTTTTTAACGGCGTGTGCAGTGATACATGGCAACACGTTACCTCAAAAACCACGTAAAACAAAAAAAAAACTAAAAAACATATAATCTAAAAAGCACGTAACATTAAATATGCGTAACTTAAAAAGCACGTAAAGCAAAAAAATATATGAATTTTTTAGCGGTAAAAATTGAATTAAATAGCGAACGCTAAATTGGGAGCCAACTAAAAATAATGTAATCTAAAATGCACGTAGCATATTTTTCCTAACTGTGTAGTCATACTGTCACAGTACTGCGTTAAAAGGTATAACAATGATGTACTGGCGTAAAAAGTATATGTATATTACCCTATTATATTCTTACACTGTCAATATTTCGAATCCTAGGTTTTTTGTGTTACGTGCTTTTATGATATAAGGTTTTTAAATTGCATGATTTTATGTTGTGTGTTTTTAAAATAGAGGCTTTTTAGTTATTTTTATTTTGGTTAACGTGATTTTTAGGTTACGTGTTTTTATGTTCATTTTTTTATGTTACAGACTGCCTCCCCTTTAACGTACAACTCTGACAGTATAAATACACTGGATGTAGTATATAACATAAAAAAATCTAACATAAAAAAAAACGTTACCAAAAAAAAAAAAATTTTAATATTACTAGGCGTGCACTGTGTTACATAAAAATACGTAACCTTAAAACCAACCTAACCTAACATAACCTAAAAGCCACGTAAAACCAAAAAAAATACTTAAAAGCATGTAATCTAAAAGCCACTCTTTATATACTTTACACTGTCAAATTATACCATTTTTATAACGCCAGTACACCTTTTAACACTGTTCTTAAGAATTGATTTTATATTACGTGTATTTTAGATTACGTGATTTTTATCTTTACAGGCTTTTGAGGTTACGTGATTTTGTGGTATTATAGCAGATTAGATACTTTTTTTGTTTTGTACGGAATTTTTAGGTTACGTGTTTTTATGTTACACAGCGCACGAAACTAAACTGCTACACATTAGTTTTGTGTTACTTGCATATTAGATTACATGATTTTTAGTTTACAATTATTTGATTTACGTGCTTTTTAGATTGCGAATTGTACGGTACGCTTGCGTGCACAGTGTAACATAAAAACACGGAACCTAAAAAACAAGTAAAACAAATAAATAAAATAAAATAAGCTAAAAAGCACGTAACATAAAATCACGTAACCTAAGAAGTACGTAAGGCAAAATAATCGTAAACTAAAAATGAAGTAATTTAAAATGCACGTAATATAAAAATAATTCCTAACAGTGTAATGAATATTATGCTATTATACAGTCACAATACTGCGGTAAAAGTTGTGCGCTGTGTAACATAAAAACACGTAAACTAAAAAAACGTAAAACAAATAAAAAATAAAATAAAAAACAAGTAACATAAAAAGCACGTAACATAAAAAGCACGTAACATAAAAAGCACGTAACATAAAAAGCACGTAACATAAAATCACGTAAACTCAAAAAACACGTTAGGCAAAAAATTGTAAACTAAAAATTAAGTAATTCAAAATGCGCGTAATAAAAAAACATTTTTTTAACAGTGTAATGTTATGCTGTTATACTGTAACATAACTGCGTTAAATAGCGTGCGCTGTGTAACAAAAAAATACATAACCTAAAAAACACCTAAAACAAATAAAAAACACGTAGAAACACGTAAGGCAAACAAAATCGTAATCTAAAAATGTAGTAATCTAAAATGCATGTAACATTTGAAACAATTCGTAACAGTGTAATGTTATGTCGTTATACACTTATAGAAGTGCGTCAAGGGGTATAAAATGTGTACTGGCGTAAAAACTATATGTATATTCGTGATTTTTACGTTACGTGTAGTTATATTATTTTTTTATGTTACATATATTTCGAATCATCTGATTTTTCTGTGTTACGTATTTTTAAGTTACATGCTTTTAAGATTGCATGATTTTAGGATGGATGTTTTTTAGATTAGAGGTTTTTTAGTTTTTTTTTGTTGTTTTTATGTGAATTCTAGGTTACTTGTAGTTATCTTACATTTTTTATGTTACATACATTTTGAATCATATGATGTTTTTATGTTACGTGTTTTTATGTCACATGATTTTTAAATAGCATGTTTTTAGGTTGTTTGTTTATAGATTAGAGGCTTTTAGTTTATTTTTTGATTTTTAACGTGATTTTTAGGTTACTTGTAGTTATGTTAAATTTTTTATGTTATATATATTTCAAATCCTATGATTTTGTATGTTACGTGTTTTTATGTCACATGATTTTAATATAGCATGATTTTGGGTTGTATATTTTTAAATTAGAGGCTTTTTACTTTATTTTTGATTTGTTTTACGTGATTTTTAGGTTACGTGTTTTTATGGTAATTTTTTGTATGTTACATACTGCACCCCTTTTATCGTAGATCTGTGATAGTATAAATACACTAGAACAAAAAAAACACGTAGCCTTATAACCACGTAAAACAAATAAAAAATAAACTTCAAAGAACGTAACACAAAAAGCACGTAATCTAAAAAACACGTTTGGCAAAAAAATGTAAACTTAAAATCAAGTAATCTAAAATGCACGTATATATACACTTATTATATTCTTCTACTGTCAATTATTCGAAACCTATATTTTTTTGTTACGTGTTTTTAGGTAACATGTTTTTAGATTGCATGATTTTATGTTGTATGTTTTTAGATTAGATTAATTTTTTTTTTGGTTTTACGTAATTTTTAGGTTATTATCTCAATTTTTTTATGTTACATACTGAATCCCGCTAAGGGTAAGTTAAATTCTTACTTTATTGAAATCGACCCATCCTAATATACACATATATAATATAAGCATATCGAGTATAGATACGAACAAGTACTGTATCTATGTATGCGCATACGGAGTCCGCATGGATCGATACTTTGCATGTGTTTTTCGTTGTATGTGTGTGTACGAACTATATATGCGCTTACGAAGAGATACTTGCGTGTGTATGTACGCCCAGAACAGCGCTTTTAAGAAAAATGTAGTTCATTGAGATAGATATCTTCTAAATAATAATAATAATTGACAGTTAATTGAATAATGTAATTTTAGGATCAATTCGAGTTGTGCATTTGAAATCATTGTCATGTAAATAAATTTGTATCAAATATGAATATATGTATTTATAATTACCTGCCGGCGGCCAAAAGCTCTTGAGACCAGGAACAACAAGAAGTGCCGTGGACGGCGTCAACGCTCCCGATAACATTCAAGATGCCAACGCCTTTACACTGTGATTCCAAAACACAAAGCAATGATTCCGTTCATCTGCGATAATTTATTTGTATATATTTTTATTTTATTTTCGTATGTGTGTGTGTGCACTCAATCCTGCACTAGTTCCACTGCACTGCATTGCACGTCCGATTGCATTGGAACGACCCCGGCAGGACGAAAACCTTGTACGTCCATAATTACACACGAAATAGCGCTCTGCACTGCATCCACTTGGCTGTATGTATGCTGTGTGTACTAAGTTTTATTGGTGTGTGTGTGTTTTTTGAATATTCCATTCAAGCACGACAGCAGGCACCAACACCACCACCACCAGCAGCAGCAGCACAGGGCAGCAGCCCACACTTGAAAACACTAATGCCGCAATAAAACACTGCTGAACAAGGGCATTTTTTAAATATAATAATATCTACACACACACACACGGAAAATTTGGCACACACCACAATCGCGCGAAACTAAAACGGTACACTAAATTTCTAATATACAAATATAATATAATATTTAAGGGAGATCTTGCAACCCTTGGTTTTCGCCTTTCAATGAATGAAAACGTCTGTGTAGCCCTCCGATGGTGTGTGTGTTTTCACATTTTGATGCACGATGGTGTGTGGTACACGAAAGCCGATGACCGACTTTTGTCGGATAAATGTGTATGTGTATGTGTGTGTGTATTATGCTCCCCTTTGCGTGACGCATGCGTACAGCTTCGAATAATAGCGTCGCGTTGTCTCATAATGCTTGTTTGTAGCGTATGTGTTAGGGTGGAGCGTGCGTAGAATTGTGAGAGATGAGAATCCTTTTTTTGGGCTGCCATATTCAGCATTGGTGTTTAATTTTCTTAATACAGTCAAACATCAATATCAATATTTAAATATTTAATGAACTGAATGAATTAATCTCAGATCACAACCGGGTATTTACCGAAGTGCATGCCGAACGAAGAAGCTACTCGACCACTCTACTGCAAAGCAAATTGGAGAAAATTTGAGTACCGAATCGACGCACATGATGCACCACCAATTTGCCGCCCACAACTTGCCGCCGCACAATTTGCCGTCCCACAATTTCCCGCCGCACAATTTGCCGCCTACAATTTGCAGCCCAACAATTTGCCAACATACAATTTGCCGTCCACAATTTGCCGCCCTACAATTAACCCCCCACAATTTTCTGCCCCAAAAATTGACGCCCTACAATTTGCCGACTTACAATTTACCACTTCACAATTTGCCGTCCCATATTATGCCACCCTATAAAATACAGCCATATAATATGCCACTCTATAATATACCACCCCATAATATGGCACCTTATAACATGCCACCCCATAATATACTGCCCCATAATATACTACCGCATAATATGCCACCTTATAATATTCCACCTCATATTATGCCACCCTATAATATACAGGTTTATAATATGCCACACTATAATATATAATTTCATATTATAGCGCTCCATAATATACCGACCCATAATATGCGGCACCATAATATGCCGCCCCTATAATATGATGCCGCTCAACAAAATAGTTATTAATGTTTGTTTTTTTAATTTAAAAAATGTCATTTTTTTTAAAATAATTAATTATAAAATAATTGATAAGGTTGACATCATATTCCGATATTATTCCTTTTATATAAAACATAACGTTAAAAAAAATGTGCTTGATCAAGAAGTGCCAACAGCATTAAAAAAAAAAAAAATGGGTACTTGGCCGTTGGCACCCCTACTTAAAGCTTTTTAATTAAATTTATTTTCCCAAAACCACTTAAAATATATTCCTTTTTTTAAACAGACTTGACAAAGGGGTGCCGTTTTTTAAATAAAAAAATCAATGTACTTTTATAATAATTATTAAAAAAGATTTTTTTTAAATAAAAAATACATACACTTTTCTTATTCTGTTCTTGAATGAGACAGACCGTATATAAATCTTTAAAATTATTTCATCTGTTGTCCAACTTGTTCAACGAGTTGCTCAACGCATCAGATGTCAGAGCCAAGTAACCGGCGTTGCGATTAGTTGAGCAACCGCAGTTTGTATCAACTGGCCCAACTTGATCAACTATATGCTTCGGCCAGAGTTGAGCAACTCGCTCAACTGGGTGTAAGAGCTTTGGGCCGCGTTGAGCAACTCGCTCAACTAGGTGTAAGAGCTTCGGGCCTAATTGAGCAAGAAGCAAGCAACGAGTTTATCAACGATTTTAAAATTTCGTGTTGCTGAATGTGAGCAACGCATGGAAAACTGGATATGTTGCTCTAGTGTAAGAGGTTCGAAATGTTGGACATCTTCAGCAATAGTTAAACATGCCAAAATAGGATCCTTGTTCAACTAGTGTAATGTGTAAGACCGGCATTACTCACGAAGCATCGTCGGCGGATCATCGCCAACGTATAATATGACGCACGCGTAACTAAATGATCAGCCAGGATATATGAGGCGACCTAGGGACAACGCTCCGTTCGCAACTTTGCTAACCCTTATACAATCTAAATATTAATATAACCGCATCAGTTGCTTATCGTATATATTATACTTAATACAAACGTTTGAGGTAATAAAATAATTGTACAAAAATCACCGACATGCCACTGCCGAGAATCGAACCGACGGACCTCCGGATCATTCATATCTACCGTGCACAATTTCGACGCATTGTCCTTCGCGACAATTGCTTCGGTACGCCGTTTTTTACTATAGGCAAGATCGACATCATTTTTTTTTTACTAATCTCTTTTTTTAATTTATATTTTTTTATTTTATTTTTTCACTTCACAGTGTTGCTCGATCGTTGCAATGACAAAATTACAAATAAAAATTAAAAAAAATATTTATTTAATAATAAATAAAAATACATCACTGTTTAAAATATAAATAAACACACATATAAATAAACATCCAAAAAAGATTTACCACAAAGATAAGACAAATACGTATCACTTATCAGTATTTATTTTTAAGAAACATTTTTCTAATAATTTGTTTTTTTTTGTATAATTTTCAATATTTTTACATTATTTTGTTTACTGAATTTCACGTTAAGTTTTTTTGTTGAAACTTTAAATAAACCCTACATCTTTTATGATATAATATTATATAGTATATTAAAAATATTTTTTGAATATATGAAAACATTGAAATTGAATTGTTTTTTTTTTTTTTAAAAGGTGGCTAGTCTATCTATGCAATAGTCTGCACATCACCATGATCCACATTGCTCCAAATTTAAAACCAAGAACTATTCACCATAATCTCTCAATCACTGGAACTTATCAGTATTAACCAATTCGACCTATTTCTGCCATTTTTATATTTTATTTAGTTTTAGCGTTATTATTGATTTTATTACTATATATCTTCCAACTCGTAAACACCCTTTACGATCTGATCTACCGAAATTTTCACATTTCGCTCTTTTTTCCGCACTTGTCTGACAATCTAAACCTAAATCATTAAACTAACAACACTGATGCTGATGTTTAATTCGTAATATAAAATAGATTCCAATCATTCTCTATATTTTAAATTTGCTCAAATAATTACTTTTTTAGTGTCGTCAACGGCTTTAGCCAACTTCCTATATTTATTTAATCATTTGTTTGTACAATAATAAGTAATAATAGAAAGAAGTGAAAAATGTATAGTTATTCATCAACTAAGAACGGCTGGTCCGATTTGCTGTTCGTAATTGCCAGAAAAAGGTTTTTACGATAGAAAATGTTGATAAAACCCTCGGAATAGTCGGAATATTAAAAAAAAATGAAAATGGCTTTTTTGTAAAAGTTTTTGTGTGCAATCATTCCGGAATGACTTTCCAAAGAGAAAAATGTAAAATTCTGAGTGAAAACTTCAAATTTTTTTTTGTAAAAACTACGATTTATTTTTGATAAAACTTAAAAAAATTCTGCACGATTTCATTATTTTTGAAGATTTTAAAAAAATGCTTTAAAAAATACTTAAAATCGTGAAATTCGTTGAGAAAAAATACATTTTCGTGCTTTTCTAATGGAGCATTAAACCGATGGCGCTGTGGTGCGATCATCAATGTCTCAACCCGAAAAATGGCATTGTACGTTGACTTAGTCTTCGTGCGGTTTGACAGGTACGTGTTCTTTTTGCATTGTCATTTTGTATTGTGCTATTCTTGCTGCAATTGATCCCGGATAGTCAAATATAGCGCATCACATCCGCAAACGTACAAACATTACGAT
Source organism: Bolitophila cinerea (assembly GCA_010015015.2). Lineage (NCBI taxonomy): Eukaryota > Metazoa > Arthropoda > Insecta > Diptera > Mycetophilidae > Bolitophila > Bolitophila cinerea. The sequence goes on from JAAAKO020039208.1 coordinate 9,403, forward strand.
CAATTGAAATTCAAAGCGATATTTTTTAATTCAACTAAAATAATTAGTCAGTATTTCCATGATAATCAACTTGGACGTTGATAAAGGTTGTTGACTATAGAAAATTTAATTTAATTTCTCGATGCTCTCAATGGGACAGGTTCAATGACATTCGTCATTTAGTTGATTCTGAATTCTGATAACCATTTGGTCCAGATCTCAAACTGCGTTTGCTGTTGTATCCTCTGGTATTGCTACCACATCCTGCTTTGAAGCTGCCGATGAATCTTCTCACGGATAACAAGTTAACGTCCACAATGACAAAGAATTCGGCAACAACAAAATTGTTGCTAGAATTATCATTATCATTTTATCATTTACGTGGTGATTTAAGACGATTTGGTGGGGATATGATATGTCGTCAAACGCTTTTAATCATCCCGAAATCTACTGCTGCCGATGAACTTAATGCATTCCTGAAATCATCGTATTTGTTTCGATATGTCAAGAAGTTTAAATTGAAATCGAAAGAGGAGCTCATCATCTCATTATCAAAGTCTTCCCCGTCATTGTACAAATTTATAAAAATCACAGTTTGATTAGTGAACGGGCATTACTAGCAGCAAAGAATAAGAACGTCGATAGCTTGAATTTCATTATTTAGAGTGAAATCGCTGAAAACTGCATTCGTACAAATCCGTTGACAGGGTTACCGACGAGGATGAAGCAACCAACTATCCGACGGAATTTTAGAACTCGCTTGATTTACCAGGAACTCCGCCGTATAATTTACAGCTAAAGGTGGGATCAATCATAATTTTGTTGCGGAATCTAAATCATCCGAAATTGTGCAGTAGTTCGCGACAATTATCAAGGACAAATTCAAAATAGAGGAAGTCCTTATACCACAAATTCTAATTATTCCAACTGATCTTCCATTTTAATTCAAGCGGATTCTGTACCCCGTTCGATTGGCTTTTGCGATGCCAATCAATAAATTGCATAGCCAATCATTGGAAGTCTGTATTAATCTCGAATTTCCCCGTTTTCCGCAAGGTCAGCTGTACGTTGATTGTTCGCGTCGCAAACCGTTTTGTTTTTGTGCTGGAAAACAAATCGAAAAACATTGCTTATCATAGCGCTCTCCATAGATTTCGATTCCATTCAAATAAATCATATTGAAATTTGAACGGTCTGTGTTTTATAATCGCTCTGTAGTTTATCTGAAGGCATTAACATAATATATTGCATTTTAGATATTTGCAATATTACTAATAGTATTTGCGATATTATAAGTATTATCTGGTATTATCCACCATCCAGACCTTTTTACGGGAGTGAATATGCCTCGGATAAAGCATACAAGCGTAACGGTATAATTATTGAAATGAAATTATATCGCTAGTATTTGAAAATGAATTTTTCAAACAAAACATTTTGAGAACATTTATAATGTCTTTGCCAATTGATTTGCTTACTATTTATGGACAATGCTGGTTCCGACTGGCATCTTTGATCCAATGCCTTATGTTGGATTTACAGAAAATTTACAGCCTTAACGTTGGCTGTTCTTGTAGATGGACAAATGGTCTATTTGGTTATCCGTGTCGTGCTCGTGGCGCCCAGAGCACAATCTTTATTCTAGAACGACGAATATTTTTTTCTAAAACTATTTGTAATGCAGATGCTAAACAAAATTTCCCAAAGAATATCATCATCACCCCGCAGGTGCGATTTCGTTTACCATTTTAAACTAACAATGACAACCCTAATTCCATCTAATACTAAACATAAAAACCCGATGTTTTACTGTCAATTTCAAATGGAATTAGCTTTGTTGACAAGCGATAAAAACATTCGCCCCGTTCCCCCTCTTAGGTGTCTTATAAAAATAAGAATACGTATTTACTCCGGAGGGTTTTACGGTTTACTGTGTGTACATGTCATTTATAACTCAAGCCAAACACGCTGAATAAAAATAAAAACAGATAACGAACTCTGCATGTTTTCTGAAGAGTCGCACCTTTTCGTGAGTGTGCGTTATATTTGACTGTATATGTGTGTGTGTGTCCTTATATGTATTTTTGTATACGAAACGACACAGCCAGCCAACTACAAAAAACACGCTTTCTGTATACTGTATACATTTAGCCCCGGAGGCTCAATCCTATAACCTATGTATACGTTTTACGCGCGCGTTCCAAAGAAAACTCTGTATTGATTATCAGGCGGGTGCGCAGCAGCAGCAACACTTTTCACTGGAAGAATTTGATTTTTCTCTAACAACGCGGACCCGAATCCTGAATTCCATGCACGTTTTGCACCTTCATCTGCTATGAGGCATGCTTTAATAGCGCATGTTATGTGATACCAATACATAATCGAGTTTCAGAGTGCTGTGCACATTTTCTGTGTTCGCTTTCGCGGAAATGTACTATGTATATGTTGAATTGTACAGTACTGACATCTATATGTGTATGGAGTATGATGTATAGTGTATATGGTGCAGAACATATATTACAGACACATACACATACTCAAAACTCAGACCGGATGGAGGAGTTCCTTCTGGAATTTATTACACGCCATGCAGCAGAGGTGTTAGCCAATGTAAAACTATGTGCGGGCGGCTAGACCCTAAAATCAGGCGACAGCAGGAGACTAAGCAGATTATGCTAATTTTGTCAGTAACCTGGCGGCTTGCCGGTTTAAATACAGACGGCGGCAGATAACCATCAATTTAATTAAAGTTTTAAATTTATGGTTAGCTATTTCTGTGACATGTTGACCATTTGTGTGGTGGTTGAGGGGACAGTGTCGCAATTAAAATTTTAAAATATATTTATAACTGAATCATTAACGAATATTTTGTTAAGATAAAACAATATATTAAAGTACAGCTCATATATTCTGATTCATTTTATATATTATATTTTCTACCCTTTTATTTTTTTTA
>JAAAKO020039219.1:0-12336 GCA_010015015.2 Bolitophila cinerea
CTCTCGGGTGGTTCCTTACTGGATCAAGGGCCTTGGGGACGCATGAGACGTCCGGGTCTTGGTCCGGCGTGAGACCAACTTTTGTTTTAGTGTTCGGTGTTTTTATGTAAAGTTTTGTGTGTTTTGTCTTGGGAACAATCCTTGGTTAGTCATCTTGCCCATCGGCTGCTGTCCTAGCTAGGCAAGGAAAATGCGGGAGGAGTGCCGGCATTAAATGCCGGCTGGCGTGTCATTTTTTTTGGCGAAGCTCTTCTTGTCAAGGTTGTTCCCGTTACACTTTTTGTAAAAAGATTTTTGGCCTCAAAATAGGCTTCAGTTTAGCAATCACCTCCTCATTGAGCCCAATCTCATTCCCTGTAGCATCTTTTTGAGATCTGCAAAAAGCCGCAGTAGTCGCTGGTGTCCATATCTAGAGAATACGCCGGATAAGGGAGCAATTCGAAACCCAACTTGTTCAGTTTTATCATAGTTGCCATCGAATTGTGACTCGGTGCGTTTTATCGGTGAAAGAAATTATTTTTCTTGGCATATGATTCTTTTTTTTTCGTTTTCATCTTCAGACGCTATGTAATATTCACTATTGTTGGTTTTTCCCTTTTTAAGATAGTAGTTGAATATTATTCCTCGGGCATCCCAAAATATCGAGGCCATAACCTAGCCAGCCGACTTTTGTGCTTTTGTACTCTTTGGTCGACTTTCATCACCGGTTGCTGTCCATTCAGCTGATTCAGCCGACTTCACCCAGGAATGAAATGGTGAATCAAGCTTTCATACATTGTCACATAACTACTCAGAAATTCGTTCAAGTTGCGCTTATAAATAGCCAAACAGCTCCCAAATTATCGACACGATTTTGTTTATGGTCCGGCACCCATTTCGACCAAAATAATTATGCAAAATAGTGGACACACTTTACCTTTTGATATCTTTAGGATATCCAACATCATGTTCCATGGATCTTTCAATTGTGAAAACCGAGTGGAGAGCTGAGTCAGTAGACTTACCTTTGGTGTGTGTTTCCGAAAAATCGGTACGTTGAGGTTGTCTCTGATGTTTATTTCTAGTATCCTCTCCAGACTTTTGAGGAGAAATGAATTTATACTAATAGGTCTATAATACTTTGTGTTGGACCAGTTTATATTACAATTACTACATTCATACCGCTGTCACCACTGTATTTTAAGCAGATATCATATTGCAGCCACACCGCTGACACCACTGCTAAGAAACCTGATTTTAAGACTTACACATTATACCGCTGTCACCGCTATCACAAGTGCAGACGCCTTTTCTTCAAAAACCACCGCTTACAATTAGCCAGATGCCGTGTCAAACTAAAAGTGTATCTTGAAGATTGTCTGAAATAAACACTAAAATACTATTAAAAATAAATGTTTGAAAATCTGTCTATAAGACTGTGTAATGGACTGTCTAACTAAAGACTATCTAAAAGGCTCTCTTTTGTCAAAATCGCTTCCCTAAGAAATAATAGCCATTTGAAAAAAAATATTCCGGTTTTGACCGGTACTCATTTAATTTTTTTTTCTCTTATGCTACTTGTATTGATGTTGCACAGACCTTTTAGATAAGGTGCCATACTTGCCACCTGGGGTTGTAGTATTCGAGAAAAAATGAAAAAAGAGCAAACGATTTAAAATAAACACAAATCCATTCACTATTTCGGAGCTATATTGTTAGTTTTTTCTTTCAAAAAGTACGGCTCCACTGGGCAAGTATGATCTTATCTGTAAGGTATCGGCAACACATACTTAAGTAGCCTAAAAAGTTAAATTCTTTTTTAAATGAGTCTCGATCGAAAACCGGATTAATTTTCCAAATGCAGTATTTAGCTGGTCCTTTTTAGTACACTTCCTGCTACCTTGTGCTTATTAAATTTTTCTTCTTTTCGTCAGCTTCAGCATCAATTTATTCATCATATGAAAATTATGATCGGCAAGTTGAAAACTCTCTTAATCGCTGTCGAATTGCAGTTTAAAACACAATTTCACATGATATTTTAAAGAGCAAGTTGATAACTAGCAGCCGAAAATTGAAAATTTCTATTTCTGCTCAACTTCGACTTTCAAATACAACTTTGTTCGTTTGTTTCATATGAATAAAATATTGTATATATATGCGGTGTATTTGTGTATTTTAAAGAAAACAAAAATAATGAAATATTATAATTATTTAAAATTATTTTGTTGGTTTAACTGGAAACCAAAACCAATAATAATAATCATTTACTGCAATCTATTGACTAATTATACAATATTATACATTTTCTAAAATACTATATTTTTTAATGATTTTATAGATGTTATAATTTTTATAATGACTCACAGCCTGATAGAGTTTAGATAAATCAGATACACCAACGACCAACTTATTAAAAACACATAATTCGAAAGCTTGGATCGGGATTTTATATATTAACTGAAGTGTTTTTTTATATATCGAGTATCACCTTCAGATATTGCTTTGTGCGAATTATCAATAGCCGTATACATAGAACTTTTACACAGAAGTATACTGAAATATTGGTTAAAAAATTACAACTTTGATTTGGTGTACTTTTCGGGAGGTTCACAGCGGCCGGCGAGTAGCGGGGGCTGGCGGTGGCGGGGGCATGCGAGTGGCGGAGGCAGGCGAATGGCGGGGGCAGGCCGTGGCGTATGAACTCAGTCTGGCAGTGCAAAACACCGCGCGTGCGACACAAACGTGAAGAGTTGAAAAATCCAATTACAGATTTAAATTGGCAAAAAAGCATGTAGTTTGTATTCACCTGTCTGTCGTCTCTAACATTCAGTGTATACACATACTGAACGTAAAAATATTATATATATATAATAATTCACACACACATACACAGTTTATATACGATGTATTTTGTTTGTAGTTGTGCACGAATGACAACCACCTCCACCGCGTGAAAACAGTTTTCTCTCTATTGGCTGTATTTCTATAATAATTTAGTTCACTGGCACATGCAGTAATGGTCGCATATAGAAAATAGAAAGTACTTATATGCAATATGCATCTATTCTATCTATATTTCAATATATATATATATATATATATATATATACATTCACGAACAGGTATACGCCTCAATTATACGTGAATATTAGATACAGAGAGTAGATGTAGTGAATGTGGACAGACGCGAGCAGCAACACCTGCATTCAAATGAAATTAATTTGTGTACGTATATAAGGTGTAATTGAATAATGTACTCGTTTGTAATATATGTCTGCGTCTATTGTATATATATACATATATCTATATTGTAATATATACTATATAGCGCATACAAATGGAACATTTGTAGTCTATTATATTGTACAACGCCAGAAGCATGAAAATAATGCACCGATATGATAAATTGCTATCATTTATCATATTACTGGAGTGACAAATGTTATTTCGTAATTAAAGATTATTTTGACGGGGTTTAATCGGCAACAGTTGTTATCCACGGTGTGTCTGGGTCGGTCTGTGTAAAGTGCAACATTACATGTAAGACTGGCTTGTAAATCACTTGTAAGTGATATTCGTTTGGTGGAATGGTTTATGTATGTATCTATATTGTATATATATTTATATATAACTGTCAATTTGATTTATATGCGAAAAACGATTAAATATACATTGTTATTATTCAAATTATAAGTACATATTTAAAATATAAACTATAAAATTTTAAAATTGAATAGTTTTCTTGTATTAAATACTAATTCTAAATACAAATATTTTAAAACAATATATTTGTAAAACTTTTTCAAATAAATTGTTTTAGAGCTTAGGTGTGAGATTATGGCTAAGGAATTTAAACTAAAGGTGATTCCGTATTCAAAAGTGATTGAAAATTTCAGTAGCGATTAATTCGCTTTCAATTATCAAACATTCGCCTATTGAAAATTAGTTTAAGAGGTGAAACAAAAAAAATAGCATATTATCATAAATAATAAAATTTGAATACATTGTTGTTTTTTTATTAAAATTAGCGACAAACGAAGTTTTGCTTTAGCTGCATTCCACGTGAAATCAAATACTTTTGGAAGTCATGTTTGTTTGTCAAATATGTATATATATATGCGATTTTTTATATTTTGTTAAAAAAAACTTCTATACCATTTTTTTAATTTTTTTATTTTAAATATTAAGCACACTTTTTAAGTAGTTGACTTTTAAAATACGTTTATACTGACTAAATGTATTGGCCATACTTTTCGGTGTGCGCCGCCATTACATATACAATAATGTATCTTGGAATTTATTTTAAAACGATTTAAAAAAAACATGTATCTTTTATATGAATTTCTAATATATTTAATGTATATGCCATGTATATTAGTATGATTTTAAACGGTAACATTTACGATGATCGAAAGATTTTTGGAGTTTAAAAAATAGGTTCTACAATCAATCATCCGTTCTTTAAATTTGAAGTTTTATACACAAAGTTTTATAACACAAAGTGGTCTTAAGGAATATGTGTATACCATTTATATCATAAACTCAATTATGTTGCAAGGTTCAGGGCTGAAGTCACCTTTTCTATGGACCACCTTTGTATTATAAAAAGAATGTATACATACATACGTTTTAGAAATATGTATGTTTCTTATAAATAAGAATCAGGCGCATTGTAAGCAGATATGTTGTACGTTAAATCGATATATGATGTATCATAAATATATTTATAAATGTTTTCATTGTATATTTATATATATATATATATATACAAGTGTACGTACTTGGTCCTAAGTACGTTCGGTGTATGTGCACGCTCTTTGTGTGCATATTCAGACATCGATTTTTAGCTCCGTTTTCCCACTGAGTATTCGTCGTCGCGTCGTCGTTAGACTTCTCAACAACGTTCCCTCGTCGTCTCAAGTCTTAAGCACTTATCACACGATTGAAAAAGTTTCGAAACAAAGTTTAAACATTGTTTTCGCTCTTTTCAACTGTATTGTGTCGATCTGGCACAATAAGAACACGTAACGACACGATGTGCGCGTATTTTGAGCAACAGCCTTGATATACTATAGTATTTAAGCGATTGTGTTTTGAAATAGTAAATTTGGTTAATCGATTATTATCTGTACTGTAATCAATCATGAAGGACGTCATTTAAGGCTAGTATGGTTGTGTATTGTGTTGTACCGTGACAAGTAAACACCCAACCCCCCACCCACACTTCCAGAATGGTAAGTTATTACTTATTACATTAACCCGCATCGCAGGTACGTGAGATAATCACATTCACATGCAGCAGAAACTCCCAAAGTTATATCAAGTGGTTAAGCAAACTGACTGCACGCGTACTGCGTTTCTGGTGAGGGCATTAAAATGGTTTAAACTTTTAACTTGAAATTATGAGAGCCCGTCATCAACAGAGACTTGAAAAACGGTTATAAGATAGACGACCACGTCTCGCGCTGTTCTTATGCTGGTTTATTATATATTTTATATATAGTTAACATTTTCCAGGTAAAATATTGTGAGTATACCAGTTAATGTTATTAAATATGCAGCATTTATATTTTAAAAGCAAATACATAAGTATAGTAGTATAAACTGTATTTATAATATAAGTATGTCGAACTTACTGTGTGGCGGCTGCTGCAGGATATTACAGTGTGTCCTGACGGTCATGAACGCGTGTGCCAGCCAGATACGCTCTTTTAAAATTGATTTTGTTAGTAACCTCCGGCGCAGCGCGGAGCGGCACACTTTTGTATAGCATGGAAATCTACTTAAAGCGTATTGAAGATGCTTTTAATAAAGTTTCAGAATACTATTCTACGTAGAGTGAGTAGACGGCTGCAGGATAGGTATAAGCTACTATAAGTTTCCTCATATGTATGCCATGTAAATCTGAATATGTATATTTTATATATACTTTAATGTATTATGTATGAGTGTGTGTGTCAAAATGTATATGCATATAAAATGAGGCGATAAAATCAGTGCAATAAAGTGCACGGGGAATTTAGAATAAGTAAAGAAAAATCTTTTTTTTTTGAGAAAAATCTAGGAACAAAAAGTGGTTCCTAAGTTTAAGGTTATGGAGCTTCAGGTTTTAGTATAAAATCAATCATTTTAATTTAAAGTGTTAAAAACTGCTGATAACGTTACACTGAAGCTTTTATATTTTTATTTTGTATATTTATATATTATTTATTTAAAGTTTTGTATTTTAATAAACATTTATTTTAATTTAAAAAAATGAACCAAAACCGGATCCCCAAAATATAATTATCTATCTTAATATAATATAATATGAACATTTTATTTAATCCGTATCAATAAGTATTTTATTTTGGGTCGATTTTTAATTCTTGGTACAAAAGTGTTTTTTGGTAAATCCTAGTTTAATAAAATATGACTGAATATGGTCCCTTCACACCATCTTTTAAAAAAGGAATAATATGCATAGTAAAAATTATATATTAAATATATACATTCGAATATCAAAAACATTTAAACACATATTTTAAAGCAAATCGACATTTAAATTAGGGATCAATTTATCTAGCTTTTTTGCTCCTCGCCATAAAAAATCATATGGTGTCATAGCGTAAACGTACACGAAAATAAATGACAGAGACAGATATTTATGTACTCATCATTTGATAACAATAAGTTTTTTTTTCTTTTTTGCTCATAATAATAAATAACTCAAAACTTTTTTTGTTACAGTAATTATTTTTTGTAACAACAATTTTTTGAGAGAAAAATGTATTTATGGTACAAAATTTAATATTTTTTTTCATTTTAAAACATTTTTTGTAAGAAATATACATTTTAAAGGCACGATTAATTTATTACCATTTATTTTTTTACATTTAAATGTATTTTTTTAATTATAAATTAATGGGGTTTTAAAAGAATGCAGAAGGTACGTTATCTAAAAATCACGTAAAGTAAAATAAAATAATTTAAAAAGCGCGTAATGTAAAATGCATTAATATAAAAAGACCGTCATCTAAAAGATGTTATTTTACTAAAGAATAGTAATTTGTTTCTTTTGTTATTTAGATAAGGAGCTTTTTAGATTAAGCACTTTTTACAATATGTGATTTTTTGATTCCGTGATCTTTTGTTAAGTGCTTTAGGATTATATAATTTTTAGTTTTTTTTCCTGCTTTGCTAAAACAGTTTTTTGGGCATATTTTTGGCTGCCCTGTTAACAACCGGAATACAATTGAAATGATAAATGTCAATTGTTTCAATTTTATTTATTATCAATAGATTATAGTAAATTGACATGCAATAAATGAATAATATTTATACAAATAATCCTATTTAATAAAAAGATATCAATAAAATGTGCAGAAAATTAAAAAATATTTATGTGCTCAAAAAATGTGTGCCAAAGCAAATATACACAAAATTGTTTAAAAACATAGACAAAAATGTGCTTAAAAGTTTTTTATTATTATTCTTTATTTTTGTGTTTTTACATTTTTATTTTTATTTTCTGTGCATAGATTTTTATAAAAAAAAACAGTTATTCATGATACACTTTGATTAATAAATATCAATGCATGATGTTTATTAAATTTGATTTAATAAACAACAATTTATAAAAAGGATCTTTTGAACAAACTCGAATTTGATTGATAATTCAGTATATACCTTATTTCTCGAGACTAGTCTAAAAAGCTCCTAAAAGCTCAACCCTCATACTCATTATAACTCCGAAGTAAATCAAATAGCAAAGTAATTTACAGTCAGTGTGACTGTATGTTGCATTCAAAAAATAATAATATAGTTAATAGCATAAACCATCCTTCAAACTTCATCAATTACACTTAAGGGAACCATCAGAAATGTATCTCTCATATTCTCTTCTGAAAAATTGCCCTAATTCAGTTAAAAGTTGAAATCAACCCACAGCGAGCCCCTGAAACTACTAACAGACCTCCAGATAATACAACCTTTTAAGTACAAAAAATGCAAGTACAAAAAATTAACATATTTTTCATATATTGTCGCGATTTTTTGCAAAGAGAAATATATTGAAGATAAATAGCCTATTTATCATTTCCATAATATTAAATCAAATTAATAAATCAATTTAAAGATTCAAGAAAGATAAATATATTAAAGATAAATCGACTAATCTTTCAGAACGTATGCACAGAAAACGATATTCTGATTAATATGCGTCGATAAAGATAATGATAAATGACTGAATATTAGATTGAGATTCTCTAAGCAATTGAAACTTTAAATATTGAAATGCAATTCAATCGTTAAAGTATCAAACAGGATTTATATTTATTTATTTTATTTATATATGTAACCAGTGTTGGTCATAGTGTTGGCCTCTTGTCAATGATTTTTGTCAGAATTACGATTGAATTTGTTCATCATGGGCAACATTTAAATCCCTCCTCGCAAATTAAGTATAACACATGAAAAAATCTCTTTTGAAAAATATCCACCGCTCTTGAACCCGTGACCCTGGGTGCTGGGTGCTATAGTCGATTAAGACGCCTTAGCTGTACTGACCTACTTTAAAATGTCGACATGTTGTAATGTCTACGTTCATCAAATCTTAAAAAAAAATTACAGCAATCAAAATTCGGTATAATCTTAAAAAAAAGCAATTTATATTTACCTTTAAAAAACATTTCGTAAACTTTCATTTTCTATTTCTTAAGTGGAAACTAAAGTTATAATATAATCGGAGCGGAGCGTAATCTTGAATGTTAAAATAGTTCACAAAAAAAATAAATCCTAATAAAAATCTTGAACAAAAAATCTTGAAAAAGCTCTTGGAATAATCTTGATTTTTTTATTTTAAATGTTTGGGTTTAACTTTTGTTTTGGTGTTTTTTTGTTTTTTTTTATATTCATATATATATTTTGTTTTTTTTTTTAATATTTATTAAACAAAAGAAATGTTTGGTTTGAAACCTTTTTTAAGTTTTTGTATTTTTTTATTAGTTTTTTTATACAATGGAATATTTTGTTTTCTTTTGGTATTTTTTTGAGTTTTTAATTATGAAATAAAAAATAAGCAGGACTAAATTATTAAATAAAAATATCGATGTTCAGCTTATGGTGTTTTCGGCTGTAAAATAAAATACAACATTTTTTAGTAAAAAAATTCCTTGCGGTTGATTTTTAATATAAATTCTTACCTGTAAAACAAATCTGTTTGAAGCATTTTACCATTCTTCCCTTGTAATAAAAATAAAAAATTAATTAATTAAAAAAATATGCAGTTATGTTTTTATTCAAATCGTTTAATCGAAAGCTGTTTTTTACTTAAAACAAAACAGAGGGAGCGACCGACGCGATCTGAAGCCTGATTAGTAATCAGGAGCTCATTTTCTACAGTATTGGGTACACATTTTATGTGTAACTTTAAATTTGACAAGCATAGGTTCAAATATATATATATATATATATCTCAAATAAGTTAATATGAATAAAGTTGTTCTTTAATATTTTGTCTAATTAAAATTACAACGAATTTAATGTCGCTTTGATTTTTTTATTAATTCCTAACATTTTTTCTTTCTCATCGAGTGGAGTTTATTTAAAACTCGTTAAAATGATTTTAGATAACAGTTTTTTAAACTGTAACAAACGGCACACAACACAACAAAAATCTTCTTTTAGCTGCTCCATAATTAACTCAAAACAAACCGACTTAAAAAACTAACACCATTCCTTCAAATCTAAAAAAAATAATTGTATATTTGTATTTTTTGATATAACATTTACTTTCAAAGGGACTATTTTTTTACTACAACACATTTATTGTTTGATTTCTAGAAACAAAAAACTGAGGAGCACCTTTTAAACTTATTTTCACTCCAGACTTGGAGTTTTTTCTGAGCCAAATTGTAAATGTGAATAATACATACACTAAAAATAAAAGTTTCTTAGAAATATATATTTTCCGACACCTTTCACTTATCTGATCTAGATCAAACCTGGTAAATTGACTCGTTTGCACGGAACTTAGAAAACTTTTTTTTAAATGAAAAATTAAAATGTTTTTTTTTATTGAATATATTTTAAACATCATTTTTTAAAATCTTTCTTTAAATTTCACTTAGTACATATGACCGTCGGTACATCTTTCGACCTCTTTTTAACCCACTTCACCTTATCTGATCTAGCTCAAACCTGGCACATAGACTCGTTTGCAAGATACTTAGAAAAAATTATAAACAAATTAAAAATATAATACAAGATATAATTTAAACGGGGATGTGAATTTTATTCCGCGGACTTTTGTCCCACATTTAATTTTGAATTTAATATTTGTTTGTCCAACAGACTTCCTGGCTATTGAAAAGAATTGAAAAAGCTGACATTGAAAAGGCATGAAATTCCGTTGTGCAAAAGTCCATCCTTTTGGTTCTTATTTTACATGCAATACGATTAAAGTCGAAGGGGTGAATTTAATGCCACCAAATAAACATTTGAATATTTTGTTATAAAAAAAACATTTTTTTGTTATTTGTGTACAAAAAATGTGTTCACCTAAAAATTCAAAAGTGCTCCTAATTATAAGCGTGCGCTTATCTTTTTCCGCCTCGTGCATATTTATAAAAACAATTAAAACCCCTTTTATTGGGGCAGCTTATACTTTCAGGCTGGCATTTATGTTTTTAGAGCTTGTTTTTTTCACATTATTTTATTTTAGGAGCAACATTTTTTTTGGAGAGCGATTTATTTTATGCCATTAATTATTAACACACATAGAAATATCTATTGGAATAATGAATAAAATATTTAATAATATATATATTACTTGGTAAATCGTCTAAGAATTATAAGCGAAAGTGATTCTTTCTGGAATAACCAAGATTAGTTGCCACGTTACTACTTACCTCACTAAATCTTATTTTCCAGGAGCAAATAATTCATGATAGAATTATTTTTAAATATATATATATATATATATATTTATATATATAAATAATATCGTTTTAGGCATTTTTGCAAATTGTTTTTGATTTGTTGTCCTCATATCAGCAGGTTTTATACAAACAGAGTATTATAAGAAATACACATTTTAAATTGTCAACAGTGAAACATAAGGCAAACGCAGAAAATTGGCAATGGTAAATAAATGCGTTGAGCAAACTCAGGCCTACTAAAATGTGTTGATTTAGTTCGATTCAATCACAGAAGCAAATGTTATTTATGATTTATGCTGCCAGCATTATTTATCTTCTCTAATTGGCATGCTTTATCATTATCTGATATTTTATTTTACAAATTGGATTGATTTATTGTTTGTTTTACTTGATACTCCATGTTCTTCTATACTGTACGTGTATAAGTACATAAATATATATATATATATATATATAATGTATGTTTCACGAAATGCGAAAATGTAAATATAATATATTTGCATAATTACATTGCATTTTTGTGTTTATTGTCAGCATATACGCTTACACGTCACGATGATAAATAACAAACAAACTAAATTACGACTCGCAGAACAATAACAATAAAATAAAACAAGCAAAAACAACAGGTGTTTTTCGAGTAAACATAATATATAAAAAAACATTGCAGGGATTTATAAATTCTATTGAAAACTTCTTTTTAAAAAAAATATAATAAAATTCCAAATCACAACAAATCAGGTTGTATGGCAGCGAATGGAATATTCGCACCTAATAACAACTGCATTAGCCTAGTATCTTGATAGGAGAATATGCTAAAATCTACACATACCACCATACTGCATGAGAAATACTTCCGGCTCCGAATATAAATTACGTTTGATAAGAAAATGCAGTGGAGTTGAAATTTTTGGTGAAAATGGTTACGTGGAAATAATTCGCATGGAAATAGACTGAATAATATTGTTTATATATAGCTATATGGAGTATGTACGTGTGAAGAGAAGCGTAATACACCCCACACACACACACACAAACATACATCCACTTATAATACCACTGTGTACGGACGCTTTAAGCTCTTCTACTTGTCGGTCGGCTAGCGCAGCGTCGGGGGCACGTAAGAAGCGCACAAGAGGATAATATATCGTATTGCATGATATATAGATACTACAGGAGTATATAAGTTTACATGCTCCAAGGAAGGATGTAGAAGCTGGCTCCCGTTATTATACGCGAACATGACCAACATGTTGAAATAAATTGTGGAACGGCAACAGTTTGGTTGCAGATTTGTTGGATATATCCAACGGCGCAGTGGGTTCCTCCCCAAATGTAGGTCGCCAAGGTTTTAAGTTTTTTGTGTGGGTTGTCAACATACAAACACACACACATATATATATATATATATATATTTATATATATATATATATAGGGA
>JAAAKO020039230.1:0-12335 GCA_010015015.2 Bolitophila cinerea
ATCGGTAGATGATTCAACTGGAGCAGAGCCATCATTGGTGGCAACCTCAGCTGGAGAAGAGCTTGATTCGGTTACAATAGCATCGGTAGATGATTCAACTGGAGCAGAGCCATCATTGGTGGCAACCTCAGCTGGAGAAGAGCTTGATTCGGTTACAACAGCATCGGTAGATGATTCAACTGGTGCCGAGCCATCATTGGTGGCAACCTCAGCTGGAGAAGAGCTTGATTCAGTTGAAACAGCATCGGTAGATAATTCAACTGGAGCAGAGCCATCATTGGTGGCAACCTCTGCTGTAGAAGAGCTTGATTCGGTTACAATAGCATCAGTAGATGATTCAACTGGTGCAGAGCCATCATTGGTGGCAACCTCAGCTGGAGATAAGCTTGATTCAGTTACATCAGAATCGGTAGAAGACTCAACTGGAGAAGAGTTATCATTGGTAGCAGCCTCAGCGGGAGATGGGTTTGATTCGGTAACAACACTATCGGAAGATGATTCAACTGCAGCAGAGCCATCATTGGTATCAACCTCAGCTGGAGATGAGCTTGATTCAGTTACAATAGCATCGGTAGATGATTTATTTGTGGCAGTATCTGGAGGTGAAGAGCTTGATTCGTTTGCAACTGTATCGGTTCTAGAATCAAGCAAAGAACTGGTTGAAGATTCAGATGACGAAGAACTTGATTCGGTCACAATTTCTTCTGTGGAAGACTCAGACGGCGTATATAGTCCTTCTTCGGTTACATTATTTTGGTTGTTTTCATTGGCAATTGTTGTTATATCACTTGACGTCGTGGTATCAGGGTACAATGGTACGTCCGAGCTGCATTCAAATGATCCATAATTATCGCAATATGTTCCGGGTTGGCACAATTGCACACTATTGTCAATGGTTTGAAATTGATTGGTATCTGAGACATCAATACAATTCCGGAATGTATATTGATCTATGCAATAGAAATCGCCAATGCATTGTATCGGTACAAATGCGCCTTCTTCTGGCTGTTGGCTTGTATTTTCTTGTCCTTGCGCCTCGGCTAGGTACTAAAAACAAATCAATGTACTATATAGTTAATGGCTTGACATTATTTGTTTATTTTGAATATTTTTAGGTAAAATATTGATATATTTTCTATTAGTTCAACAGTAGGATAGAAAAATTGTCGATAGAGCACTTTTCACAGCACACAATCAGCAATTATTCAATCACCTTTTCGTTTTTATGACTTAATAGTAAAAAAGTCCAAACGCACTGTTAAAACAGAAAACAAAAAATCATATATATGATAAATAAAATAATCAAGCACATGAACCAATAGAAAATATTTCAATGAAATATCAATAAAAACACACAAAAAAACACAATTAAGAATATCTAGAAAATATTCTCGAGGAATTACCAAAATAATTGTTATGATTAAAAGTAGTCGTGTATCCATGTCGGAATTTGGTTCGTTACTGAGATCTCATCTGCACGGTGCTCCTGTATTCATAGCATCGTTAGAATCGCGCGGTTATCACAAAAGTAAACATTGGGATTTGTAGAACGCGAGATAATGATCGCAAAAGTGAAAAACTGTTATTTATTGTTTTGCGGTTGTTTGATCAAGTAAGATTTGACTTGTTTTGCGAGTACACTCGTGCGTGCGTACGTATGACTATAAACTTATTCTTCTCCAGAGATGATGTATAAGTCATAGATACAATCTTTTTTTTAAAAAACATTAATAGAAGCATGTGTCTGACTCATTTGTTATCTGAAATTAAAAAAAAAACATGACCCTGCTAGATTCCATTTAAATTTAAACTAAAATTGTGTTTGAATTCAAGCTAATAAATTAGGATTTTCATAAACCTTTTGACTTACCGCCTTTTAAGATATATACATACATATATTTATTATTTTGTCTGCCACAGACAATACAAAAAAACAGCTTATCTGCAGACTACTCAAAATGTCTATTATACGTTGTTTATAAAACAATCACAATAATTATGATTCCTGCAAGACATATTTTTTTTAAATCCGTAGCTTAGCTTGTTTATAAACTTTAGCGTAAAACCAAAGGCTATCATCACGCGTAATGCGTTATTATCGCCTTAATATTTGTACATTATAAGCTTTTTAATAGTTCAGCAAAACTGTGTCGTGGAAAGAATTTATTACCCTAACTTAGCGATGCACCGCACTCCTTATCTCTGAAGTACAAATAGATTTTATGAAAATGTGGAAGTGATCGCATTGTGTAAACAGTAAAGATGGTGTTAGGTGAACAATCATAATACTATATAGGAAAATAGAAGAATTTTCAAGGAAATTTTAAATAAGAATTTTCTTCCTGTCATACATTTATTTGATAGTTCGTTAACACTGCTTTTAGTACAGATAAATTTCGTCAACATAAATTTTAAAAAAATACTACATTAAATTGTTTTTATTATTTTCGAAGTAAATGCTTTTAATTGTGTACATTCCCAAATTCATCAAATAAAATATACAATTTTATACTTGTCATAATATGTATGTCATAAAATATTAGAAACGCTCTCTTATTGTGTCCACAAAAACAATTAGATGGTACAGGTATTATAAACATCTGACGTCATCAAATCCGTCTGACGCTTATCTTGTAAACATGCGCAAGGTGATTTTAAATTTTATGTGATGGAATAATTTGCCATTTGCGATAAGAACCATCAAAACATGCGTTCGAATTTTCCTTACTGCAGTCAAACGCAAACATTTGAGTCAACCATTTATATATAATACAATTTCAATAGCGTCAACCTAAAATACACTCGCCCTAATACAATGAAAATCATATTTTGTATTATCCTTCAGTGAATTATCGGCGCAAGTCTTTAGCCTATTTTTATTTCGACAAAACAAAATAATACAAGCGCGCTTTTCAATCGGTTCTTTAAAAGCAATAACAATTAGCAAAAACCACAAAAATACGCTTGCGTTATACTTTTTCTATTTAATATTTTTATTATAATTCATAAATTTAGCGTAATATTTTTTTTCAATCGTATCAACAAACATTGTTCGTGTTCGATTAGAAAAACGAAGTTTCGCTTCAATTGTGTTCAGAATCGCTTAGATTCAATAAATCCTGAGCGTTTGATACTTTTACAATTGAAATGCCTTTCAATATTGAAATTTTCAAACGCCTAAGAAGTCTTACTCTTACTTTATAATATTCTATGACTTTCTTTTGAGAAAATTTGTTAAATTGTATTTTTAACCATCCCAGATCTTGCCAGCTATCATGACAACTGTTTTTTTTGGCACAAATTAGCTAGAGTGTTGAGGTTCTCAGATTGAAAATACTAAATTACACTTTCGCCGTATTTTAAACTAAAAAAATTTCAAATTAAAACATAAATTCAAAATTACCGCCAAAACTGTTTTTTGCTCGACGAGAATACCGCTGCGTGAGAAATCCACCACCCGCTCGCGAATCGCACTCTACAAATCTGCCGCACCGACACGTCATTTAAATTGCATTTCTAAATTCTAATAAAATTTCTAAAAATACACACAATACTCATAATCAAGCCATCACCTATCGCAACGAAAACAAACAAGATGATTCCGTTGATCCTTTTGCGAATTCTAAGACTCAACCATCTCTAGCACATTGCAAAATTGCTGCCACCCGCCATGGACAAGGCTCCGCACGCACGAACCGAGCGCGACACAATTGTGCTGCAGTACTTGCGAAACATAAACGATCTAAAGAACCTGGCCCTGCAAAACGATGTGCCAGACCACGAATTCGATGAGTACGTACTGAGGGAATGCCTAAATTGTGATGACACGCCCAAAACTGCCATGAAACCAAAAATTATGCGGTATGGTCTAGCTAGATGGATTACATTTGCCATTCTAGTGTTAGCCGCAGCGTTGCTGGTCAGCAACAGTACACTTGTATCTAGCTTATTTCTAAAGAACATCCAGAGTTACATTTATCCTGGCATGAGTCTGTGGCGACACTTTACATTGCCTGTTGTTCAGATGTTCCCGCGACTAACATCACTGTACGATGAAACGTGTCTGGTCACGAACCCGTTCTTTCAGATCAAGGATCTTGACTGTACGCCATGTGTGGATGTCTTCAATGTGCTGGACCTGACACATATCCCCGAGCAGATCGGTAGTCAACCGTTTATATTTAAGGTAAGCGTGTTTGATTTAATAAAAAAAATGTTTCGTATATTTTTTTTTATTTTAGTCCAACTCAAAGCCAATAGATCTGAATACGCTACAAAAACTTTACGCTCAACATCAAGATGTCTTCCGACAGGACGCATTCCATGTCCGCTCCACAAGTGCTGCCATTCAGAACCTATACGAGCTGTTCGACGAGTTTCTGAACCGAACGCAACCGTCGGACAGTCACAATCTGTGGCGTTGCAACCGCATCAATCCGGCACGACTGTTGCGTCAGCTCATACCACGCCCCGGACGCTTTCCACGCACCGGCATCAGCATTGAACGTTATCTGGTCGTGGACGGCTTTGCGGCAGAACCGTATCCTGTACCCGATCTGGATTGTTCGAATATATTTATAAAGCAAGTGTACGGCACTCGTACGATCGTACTGCGACCGACGACCGAGTGCCGGCACGTGTGTCGCACGATTTCAGTGCGTCTTCACGAATCGTATACCCGTAAGTGCACGAGGAGAATAATTGTTCTCTTTCCAATTACTAATTAATCGTATGAATTATTTGTCTTTAGTTACCTACGACTGGTGGTACTGGAAACCAGTCTCAATACCAGATCGTGCTGCCGCTGCCAAAGCCACCGACGAAAGCAAAACCTTGTCCATCGGATACATTGGAGCCTACTGCTAGTCACACGTCATCTCTAGTTTGCCATCGCCCAAATCTCATAAAGTATTCTTATTAAAATTAACATTTAACACAATTTATATTCGAATCGTACTAACCGATTTATAATATGTTTAACATTGCCAAAAACAAATCCATTTTAGATGTAATTAGCTGATAAGTATACAAACCATATAAATTATAAACATTGCACATTATATAGTACTAGTACAATATTTAATTGTAGATTTTCGCAGCGAAAATAAGATCTGAAAAGCCATTTTATAATCTTCATTTTGAGGTCGTAACACAAATATTATATGTACAGAAAAAAGCACAGAATATATAAATATATATCTTTTTATAGGATCTTTTTAACCAAAATTAATAAAAAAAAAAACTTTTTAGACAACGGCTTTTATTTGTATACATCTTTAAATGTAATTAAAGGCAGCGAATTCATTTCGCATATTCGTTTGCATATAAATTCGCTTAGTACAGCGAAAATTCAATAATTCATCAAATAACTTAAAAAAAACGTTTGAAAGTAATAAAAAATAATACTAATGATCTCTATCTCACATCTTACCGTATCCGATATGGTGCTCCTGTTCGAGGTGACACCTCGAATACAAGTGGATTTGAACATCGGACAAGCTACACAGCGTTACGTTGCACAGCAAGCAAGTTATTTGCTGAACGCTTGATCTGTGAAATTGAAATAATTAGATAGTGAAACAAAAAAAAATCTGGTAAATAGAACACATACAGTTTAATTAACGAATGCAGTTCCTTGCAGTTTGCCAACATCTTCTGACGCAGCTCGATTAGCTCGGTGGAGTTTACGGCGCTCACGAGTCGCAGTCCTGGGTGTACCGGAAACATTGCATTTTCGCCAAACACTTTGAGCGGCGGTACGATACGTTTACGATCGTATTGACCCCAGAGATGACGGTGTTCGCAATGTTGGCCGATCATAGGTCGTTCGCGCTCCAATAATCTGAAATTTGAAATTACATTAGTTTAGTGATATAAATTCAAATAAATGCAATATTGTATTACGTTAACAACAGACTCTTGATTTTCGCCGATAAACTGTTGCGCTGAGTAACAGTAGCACAGATTCTATCCTGGCCAGGTGCTGTCAACAGCATTGAATCCATACCGAAACGCAATTGATTGATCTGCAGAGAAAATATCATTATTATTCACCGCATTATAAACGATAAAAATAAACACCACACGTACCACTGCCAAGTCCTCCAAGGAAATTTCAACGTCTAAATTAAACAGAATATCGTGTTCCTCGTGCAATGGTGTTTTATCTGCTGGATCATAGCCGAGACCGGTGAGCACAGATACGTACCGTGAATTCGTCTTATCGCACTTAAGCTCCATGGTGGGACAGAACACCATGGCCATTAGTGCACCAAAACCAGGAATGTTAGGCATCAATGAAGTCTGACGGGCACAAACAGAATTTCCAAATGCACACTCGGTAACCGAGGCGGCCACAAGCAATTGCTCGTTTGTTTCGTGTGGATTCGAGTCCAACAAAATCGAGTTCACCGATTGTTGATCAACGCTGGCCGACTTCAGAGTGCCCGATCGAACGGCCGAATACATCTTTGAATCCAATGGACTGAACGGACCCTTCAGTTTTACACGCGTGTGACACAATGAACTCGCAGGCGGTTCAACGTCAACTGTTTCTTCAATGCCCAGCAAACGCTCCATTTCTTGGTCAATGTATTCTTCATTGTTTTGAAGATGATGGTTACCCATAGATTGTACACGAACACGAAGCTCATGATCGCTCTGCAAGGAGGTAAAATCTTGTATTTATGTGAAAACTTGGTCAATATAGAGTCAAACCTTAGACATGTAACTCTCTTCGCTGCGCTGTGCTACGCTGTTATATATCAATTTTTCGTTCACGTTGATATCGTTTACCGTTAGAATGACATTTGCAATGCCATTTACAACAGAGTATATCTATAATAAAAAAAAGTATTATTTACTTAGGGTTATGCATTATACTCATATAAAAAATATTTTGAGAGATAAGTATAATCTAAAGACGGATTTAAAATTATATATAATTCGAAGTTTTTAGGCTCTTTTATGACAGGTAATTTGGCGCGGACTGCAATAAATTTAACATCATAAAGCAATACTGAAAAATTGTTCTTGTTTTTTCGACCCCATAAACTGTTTCTTTGTCAGAAAAATTAAAAATTATAATGATTTTAAATATAAATGTTTCGTTTGGGGTTAAAATAAATCGTTACATTTAAAAAAATATATATGTATGAATACAATTTTGATACCAAGAAAAAATGTATTGTTACCGCGATTAAATTATTGAACACATAAAAAATGTCACAAAAAAAGTTTATAACAGTGATTAAATGATTGTATAAAAACAAAAATTGTCACATGTATTTGGGCACATTTTAGATTTATTATGGTGAAACTTTAGTTTTTTAGTACTTTTTTGGGGTAAACAAAAATGATTTTTTGGTGACAATTCTTTTTCAGTATTTTTTTGTTGGCCAATATTTAGTTTATACCCACTTAGCTATATTTATCACTTAACTCTAATCATTGACAATTTCTCCTAAAAAAAAAACAATATATATATATATGAAAACGTAGAACTAATATTACTAAGGCCCTACAAACCAACCCTCTTCAATTAGCACTCACCTCTGCACTTAGTGTCTTCTGCATGGTAAACTGCTTGAACATATTAATTGCCTCTTCGGTCCATAGATTCTTTTCGGACGTTAGACAGCACGGCTGCACCTGTGCCATTCGACACTCAAACACGCGCGGCGGCATATCAATAAAGTGTGCGGACACACCACGGAATCGACGCAAACGCGAGAATTCCACTTCGTCCTGAAAACCAACATCAATGTACAGCAGTTTGTAGTATATGTTGTTATTCGATCGAATTGATCCTTCCACTTTGGCTCGATGAAAACCGTCGCTGTTTAATGGAGCTGCAAGCACATTGCCAATCTCAATGTCTGTGTGCGTCTCAAACGGTTCGATATCCGTTTCGGCCTGATTCAGTTCATCGTAGATATTTTGTATTAGCACGTTCTCTTCGTGGGAACGGAAGAAGAAACGATTGTAGCTTTCAATCTAAAATTAAAATGTAGATTCACTATTCTAGTCCGAAGTATAAGGTTGAAAGAATATTATACGTATGTTATGACACCAGTTACGCTCTTGACAAACGTTCGGGGAATGCACAGCATTTCCACATTTCTGAAGAACTTCTTTTTCGGAACCCAAGCACCTAATTCAAATATGCCCAACTCTTTTTCTTCAGCATACTTAATGGCATCCTTTGGACTGCAATAAAATGGTTAGAAATTGTAATTCAGAAAAAAAAAACGTACTATAACTTACGCAAGCACCATCAGCTCAATGGGATCCGTTTGAACTTTTGCCCATTTTAATGCTTTGTACACTTCGGTGACAACAATACCAGGCAACGATTCCAAGTACTGATCCCGCATATTTGAACTCAATGTGTACACTTCTCGATTCTGTCGGAATGTCACAAACACCTTTTCGGAACCCTCGTCAAATGAAATCTGAATATTCTCTGCGGTAGTGCAATGCTTCAGCATTGCCTTTAATGGCTGTGTGTACAATTGTCGAATGTACTTTGATTCAAAGCCAGAAAAGTATACGGTCGTACACGGATCCCGTCCGTTGAGGACTTGGTATAATTTTCGATCGCAGCCATTGCGATCGCTGATTGACCGAAAGAAGTAATTCGGATAGAATGCACCAGCAAAGCATACCTTCAGTACGAGCGCTCGTTCTGCGTCAGTCCAGCTGGATCGATTCACACCGGCAATTATCTCGAGTCCGAATGTTTTGCTGCGATTCTTTAGTTCGGCTACGAGCAAACTCATTTCGCGCAAAGATTTCACCTGCAAGAAGTAACGGCGAGTCCAAATACGTTCAGCGTCCGGATCGTTGAAGTGCTGCTGTTCATGATTCGTTTTCCAGCACTGAAAAAGCAAAAAAAAAATGTAGTTCAAATATATACTAATATATATTATATACCTGATAAGCTTTGAAAATAGCAAACAAATCACTACCGGATCCATCTGACCAACGCAGTTTTTTCGTGTAGGCCATCATTCTGTCCATAAATGGATTCATAAATATACTCTTCACCGTTAATCCGGCAGCTGATTTTTAAATGGTAATAATTAGAAAATATAATTTTGTCATCATTAATTTCTCACCAATAATGATACACTCGTCCAGTACACCAAAACAATATCCCAATACGATAAGTCGTGCAATTCGAACATTAACAGGCATACTAGCCATAATGCGTCCCATAAACGTCAGATCACCGTCGTTCAGTGAATGCACACCGTTGCAGGTGCGCAACAGTCCTCCCACTTCTTTTAAAAGCATAACGGTATTACCGATGTCTGACAATTTCGGTTGATCCATTGCCAAAGCCAGAATGGCGTGCGGTGGACCCATATCAAGAATCTTAGACTTCAACACGACATTCTCAAGTGGACTGCGTAGCATCTCCGGAATGCTTGAGACCGTCATGAGTTCCTTGTAGAATTTCTTTGAAACCATGCGATAAACACGACCATTTCGAGTGCGTCCCGCACGTCCAGATCGTTGGCGACAGTTGTTCTTTGATGCCCACATCAGCTGCAGTGACGTCAGGTTTGTATTTGTGTCGGTTACCAGAAGTTTGGTCAGACACAGGTCAATAACTGTGTAAGGTTTAAATTGCGTTCAATATAGTACAAGTTTTAAAAATTTAAATAAGATAATACTTACCAAAACCAATATCAGGTACGGTAATGGAACTCTCAGCAATGTTCGTAGCCAGAATAATCTTGCGTTGATTGGGTCCAACACGGATAAAAGCTCTTTGCTGCTCTTCGTTCGTAACTTCCGAGTGCAGCATCACAACAACCGGTCTTTTTCTGGAGAAATACAATACGAATGTTATTATTATGATTTAGTTTTTTAATCTATTAGAAAATACCTATCATCTACAGTGCTCCTAAAACATAAAAATTAAATAATTATATTATTGGTTTGATATAAAAAAGAAAAACATATTACTTGGAATCCCAGTCCATAATCACATTGTGCATCTTCTCGATTTCATGTATACCCGGTAGAAAAATAATGATCGAAGCGGATGGCTGCACGATTCCTTCATTAAAATCGTACTGTTCCTCACCACTGGCGATACGCTCGCAGATTAGCATCAACATCAAGCACAGCTTGTACATTGATTCACTAATACCGGGCGCATCGTAGTCCACATCCACATCGTATTTGAGTCGCTTAAGTTCGCACAGGTAAAATACCTTCAAAATGTGCTCAGAGTTCTTCTCTACCTTCAAAATTGGTGCGGGCACGAGTTGTCCATGTTTAGGAATTCTGAAATAATCGGCAAACTGGAATGCAAAAATCAGAAAATAAATGTGTCAGAAAAAATGCATTAAAAGAGTTTCAATACCAATGGCGCTTCAATAGTTGCTGACATCAGTATAATCTTGACATGACTGGAGTTCGTGCTTAGCAACTTTCGAATGACGATAAACAGAAAGTCCATGTCCTGACCGCGCTCGTGAACCTCATCTAAAATAATGTGCGTGTAATTGGCCATTGATTTCGCACGAATCAGCTTCTCCAAGAGTACTCCCGTTGTGCAATACATCAGGCGAGTGTCCTCGTCGATCTTGGCGTTCAATCCAATCTACAAAATGTATTTCAAATGTATTATTTCAGTCATAAAATATATAGAATAGTGCTATTTATTGTTGTTTACTGACCTGAAATCCGACCAGAGTACCGAGTTCCCACTTGCGTTCCTGGCACACACGCCGCGCAACGCTCACCGCCGCAATTCGTCTAGGCTGCGTTACGACTATGTTACACGGACGATTTTGGTTGCGCGCATCGTCCAGTATAAACTGTGGCACTTGCGTGGTTTTTCCACAACCAGTCGCACCCTGCAGTACAATTACCGGATTCTTATCTATCGCTGTCAAAATCTTTGTTTGCATATCCAAAATGGGAAGATTCGGGGGTGTAAACTCAAAATTGTACTTGTCGTACACTGGATCACGCTCGAATTTGGTTTCGTTAACATCGTCCATTTCGGTGTCAGAGTCCGACGACATCAATGTGTCCAAATGGGATTTGAATTTATTGTCACACTTTTTCAACGTGTCCGTCTTGAAAGCCTATGCGCAACGAAAAAAATATATTTTAAGGTTATGTTTAAAAACAATTTCTAATTATAAAAGCACGTATTTACCTTTAGCATTTCGATTCTGGACTCTTCTTGGTAACGTCGAGCGTAGTCCGTGGTGTCGGGGCACCGTTTTATAATAGGTTTTTTCTCGTCCGCATCGTCCACGGTGCGGCCATTGGTGTAACCGCCCGAAATTATTTCACGCTTGAACGGCTTCGAAAAGTCGAAAAAGTTTTTGAGAACGTCGTCCATTGTTAACGAGCACGAAGATTTAACTTAATTTTAGATAGAAAACTGATACTTTCAATTCGTTATCAATGGATGATTTTATGATGCTTTCAATAACTAAAGAAACGTAGAAATTATTAACACAATAAATATAAATCATGAAAAATCTCAAAAGCCACGATTGACGATAACGTACGAGACTAGAAGAGACAAAATAAATGTGCGTAACATGAAAATTGAGAATAAGAAGAAGCAAGAAGGTAACAAAGAAGAAATGCAATCGGGTAAAAATACGGCAAAAATGAACTTGGTATTACTAGTGGATGGCGTTTTGTAAGATGAATTAAATTTATATGGTGAATGGTAGCATTAAAAATAATATATATTAAAAATTAAGGATGAAGTGCAGTTTAGTCCGAAGGCCTAAACAGCATTTTTGTCTCAAAGAGGTTTCGAAGAGGAACCCCCTGAAAAACAACATTTTATGTTTAGGAAATGAACCTTCTCAAAAGGGGTGGAATGGGTTCAAAGATTTGGTAAAAAAATATAAAAATAAATATTTCGGAGCGTTTTGGGAAGTGTGGTAAGTGTGTTAGTTATTAAATTAAATGTATTAAATGTAATGTAATATATTAAATTATAGATATTTAAATATTTTTAATTTGATACCCAACACACTTTAGCACACCGGTACGCTCCGGAATATTTTTCTTCTATTTTTTACTAAATCTTTGAACCCCTCACACACCCAAGGGTTTCATTCCTTAGAAACCATATTATGATATTCGAAGTTGGGGAGACCCCTTATGAGAGGGATGGGGAAGAAAAATCCACAGGCACTAAAGTCTAAACTGCACAAACGCCAAAATTAAATATATAGATTTTAAAAAGACCATTTTTAACAGTATTTTTCTCGGTATTTTTAATATTGTTAGAGATGGTACATATATTTCTCTCTTTCAATTCTTATTCACACACACACATATAT